>JAVKPL010000646.1:0-15345 GCA_032173675.1 Gastrolobium villosum
TTTCAGGGGAGATATTCGAACCAATTTACATTTTCAGTTTTAAATATCTGTCTTGGTTAAAGTGATTTTAAAAAAATTCAGCAAAATTTTTGAAATATGCCTGTTGTTTGGAATATGCCTATTGATAATCTCAGATCTAGATGTTGCTTTCCTAAGCATATGATTGAGTTCATCTTAGGAAGTACATTAAGCTTTGAAAATTTTGGCATGATGTCACTTGGCATGAGTATAGATTAGAATTGTTCGTCTGCCTGAAATTATGTGCTAGAATATATGATATGCCTGATATCTCTGTGAAAATCTAGTCTGAAATCATAGCCTTTGAGGTTTGAGCCTATACAGTAATTTTTTTTCTGAGAGGCCTCACTGTATTGACACTCTAGAACTTGGTTTGTTTCTCTACAAGGCATGCATTTTAACTGATATGATAAGGCAATTTGTTCTTAATAGCCCTGGCCATATAGCTCACCTGTATAAATAATTTTCCCATTGTTATCCCCTTGAGCCGAGCCTGTTCATTGGTAATTACCAAAATGTTGCTTAGCCTATCCATGTAAACTTACCTTAAGTGAGATTGAACTACTGATTTTTCTCAAAAAGAGAGAAAATATCTAAGGTAAGCTCCACTACACTAAGCAAATTGGAAAAGGAAAAAGAAAATTAGAAAAGAAAGAAAGGGGAAAAGAAAAATGCGGGTGAAGCATTGTGAATAAAATTGGTCAACATAGGAATTGACTTCCCGAAATTCTGTGGGCAAGTTAGTGGAGCAAAATTGATGAGTTGAACCTATATAAATTGTGTTGTTCTCAGTTTGTCAATCTCATAGCAATTGAAGCCACTCTCCATACAAATTCCTACCTGTAGCCAGGCCAAATTAAAACCATTGAAAGTCCTTTGATCAGTTAAGTGCATGCGTTTGAATCCTTCAATTTTAAGGATCTTGAGAATATGATCAAGCCTATGGCAGTGTTACGGCTGTGATGGTTGTGTATATCTGATACCCAAAAAAAAAAAAACACCAGAGTGTGAGTGATATATTTTGTCTTGGTGAGGGATGTTCAGACTACATTCATGATTTTTCAAAGGATTAATGGCATAATTAGAAATTCTTGCAGAATTCAGTCAGGCATGACATAATAATTTCTTCAAGTGTTTGGTTGATATTGTGTTGAAATACTGCTGTACATTTTTCTAAGTTTGAATCAGTTTATTGCTGAGGACAACAATGTCTAAATCTGGGAATTGTTTGATATGCTCCCAGCATATATACTTTTATAGATCAAAAAGCAGGAAATCAGATCTAAAACTGTGTATAAAAGTGTATATGTGGTGAAATTATTGAAAAAAAATTGTCAGACCCTCTCTCACTCAAATTCTTCATGTTTACAGGAGAAAAACGACAAATAAAGGAGCTGAAAGGGAAATCAGACAGAAGCTCCACGCTCCAAGCGTAGGAACCCACGCTTGAAGCGTGGGAAAAGACTTCAAGACAGTGAGTCTACGCTTCAAGCGTAGAACCCTACGCTTGAAGCGTGGAGAAGACGAAAAAAGGCAGAAGCTCCACGCTTGGAGCGTGGATCCTGCGCTCCAAGCGTAGGGCTGAGATGGACAGCTGTCAGTTGCGAGAAAAGGAGGATTCTCAGGTTATAAAAAGGGCATAAGGCAACCCTAGGAGGACACTTTTCATATTCTGAACAACTGAGGTCATTCGGAGGCGGAAGCTCTGGAGAGATTTCTTCTTCTACCTTTCTGTAGTTCTTTTAGTTTATGTTTTCATTTGAATATTGGATTCTAGCCATGATAATGGTTGGCTAGAACCTCTTTGCTGTAGTTAGGGTCACGAACCCTTGTGAACCCCTGATACAATGGATTGAGTTTTTATTGATATATTTATCTTTTGAATTTCGTTCTATTCTGATCGTATTGTTATTGTTATTATTAGATCCGATCAATCTAGTAAGTAATAATAAATCTGAGGATTAGGGCCAACAAGAGGGATCTGAGGTCTTTAATCCAGAAAGGGGATAGAACGACGGTATGAACATGATCTAGACATAGACATGATTCATATTGTAGATGTTTTAATTATCGATCTTCATGCTTGATCTCATATAGGGCACCTCAAGGAATTAGGGTTCTATATGAGATTAAAGGGTTAATTCCTCAAGGGATTGAGAATTAACTATTGATACCTTTATCTGATAATTATCTAATTTCACGATTTATATATTAATATTTAACTTAATCCAGAGTGGAAGGTGGGGATCATTGGTGAGTGTTCTCTAACTGCAGCGTTTTTCTCACATATTCAAACCCTTATTTTATTGGATTCTTTATATTTCAAAAAGAACAAAAACACGTCTTTTTATTTTACAAATCAAATTCCCACACAATCCTGACATTCGTGTCAAAAACATCTTGAAATATTTAATCTTAAAAGGATAGTTTAATTGATTTGGACACACTCTCTGTGGATACGAACTTGACTTATCATTGTATTACTTGCGCGATTCGGTACACTTGCCGATTCACGTCAGTCTAGCGGCGTTCCCCTGTGTAGCAGTCTTTCTAAACTGATTTGGCGCTTGCTTAGCCGCCAACTGTTTGCCCTTGCCCTTGTTTGCAAAATTTTTGTTCTTCCAGGGAGTAGAACCACCAGTACTCTGTGGTACCTCAATCTTGGCCTTCTTGGCCTGACTCGCACTGCAGTAGTCCTCAATGTCGCGGCACTGCTGTACCAACGCCCCGAAGTCTCTCGAAGCAGAACCAGCAAGATGTCCAGCGATATCCTCATTAAGTCCCCTCCGGATCTTAGCCGCAAGAAAAACGGGAGTCGGTCTCGCCATGCGGAAATGAGCGAATTTGACCAGCTCATTAAACTTAGCCAGGTACTCGTCCACAGACAACGAGCCCTGCACCAAACGGTCAAACTCTCCCTGCTTCCTCTCCTGTGAGTCATATGGAAAGTACTGACCCAGAAATCTCTCCTCGAAGAATGGCCACGTCATCACATGGCCCTGCATCTCGTAGATGTGAGAAAGATTGGTCCACCACTCATGGGCCTCGCCCCCCAGCATGTAAGTGGCAAACAACAGCTTCTGCGGATCGGTGCACTGCATGATCCGGAAAATCTTATCCAGCGCCTGTAGCCATCTGGCAGCAGCAATGGGATCATACGATCCGTCGAAAGTATGTGGCTTATGCTTGCGGAAAGCATTCAGCCGGCGATCGATTTCGTCACGATCCTCAGCGAGTACGGGGATAGTCTGCATAGCCCCCGTCAAGTGACTGCCCTCACCCATCTGACTCTGGGTGTCCTCATGTTGACTAGGCGGAGGTGGAGGCGGTGGCGGCGGTGGAGGTGGTGGAGGACACTGGCCAGCAGCAGGACCAGCCCTCAACTCCTCCAACATGACCCTCATCATAGTCATGTTGGCCATCCGGTTCTCCTCCAGAACCTCTGCCGTGGCTTGCCGGTTCGCATCTCGAACAGCGTCCAGCATCGCCTGGTTTGCCAGCCTCGTGGCTTCCTGGTCGGCTAGTCGGGCCGCCTGCATCTCAGCCAATGCAGCCAGGATAGGATCCGATTGATCCTCACTCATACTAGTGTTCCTCCTTGGTGGCACCATGACTCTGCACAAGTTACACAAAGAATGAGTTGATCAGGCCCACGCCATGTGGTCACATATGCATTATCATAACACACACCAATCAGAGAGAACGCAAAGTAGACACGCAACGACACATCCTAAGTTATTGCAATACATACAGGCTTTTCCCTAGAAAGTGCTCTGATACCATAAAATGTAACAGCCCGTGTTAACCCGGATTGTTAACATACTATCGTATTAAGCCACGCTTAATTAAAATGCGGAATAACTTTTTCTTTAATTCAATTATGACGTCATTAACCTTAGCCAACTTGATTACTTAATCAATTTCATAAAATACTGCCTGTATGTAAATTGCAAACAACTAACTGGAATACCTCATATATAATAATAAGTGAGTATCTAAAGCCACAGGACTACAACACGTAGCCTGGGTCAAAATCCTGATACTTTAATTACAACATTAAATTAAAAGACAACAGTCAAACCATGTGGCATGGACAAACCCCATGCTCACCAAATAAGGCAATAATGCCCAATAACAGTCTCAACAATATAACTCAACAAAGCGGAAAACATAACAGCAGTCAATCCAGCAGGACAACATATCATAATATCAGCTCAGCTCTGGCCTCCTGCCACCTGAGCCCTCAACATTACCTGATCCTGAAATAAGTGTCCCCAAACGTGGGGTGAGATCTCTAAACAAGAAATCTCAGTAAGATAAGGGGTCCTCAAGGAGTTTCCACCCCAAGCTCACTTACATGTGTAATATAAGTTCAAAAACAGTATTTACAATATAAGTTCCAAAACTATGCGATGCAGCAATTAATCATGCCATGTGTGTTTATCAAATCTACTGGCCAGAGAAATGTAGGAATACGTCTATACCTACATGAGTACATGGACGCTACCTGCACCTCACCCACAGCCTCACCATCTTGTATGTACTACATACTCAGGCTTACCGTATAGGTGGACACCACATGCATCTCATAAAAGCACATTGCATATAAATAGCTCAACAGCATTTCCAAAACATTAAAGCATGTAACACAGCATGCATAAACTCATCCCCATGGGACATGGTGGAACAACAAAATGGCTAAACCGAGGACACGAAAGCTTACCTTGCAAGCTAGCTATCCAAGCCAAGAGTCCAACCACTCACAAGTCCAAAAACAGCAGTATCACAATCTGATATGGACCAATAATACATCAATATTTATGTATCACAAGCATACAACTTAAAGACTACGCCTTTCCTTTACGTTTTACGTCTTAAGGCTTCCAACAAAGCCATAAGCCCTTAATCACGTGATTCTGACTTAGTCCATTAATTATAGAAGTTCAACTTCCTTAAACTAGGGTCCACACACACCCATTAGCTTACTGTTCACACAGCACGGCTACTGTTCTGTGAGAACCCAGGATATTCGAATATCAGAAGGGACATATCCGGATATGCCATATCCGGATATCACACTGGACATATCCGGATATGCCATATCCGGATACCCAGGTCCCATATCCAGATATCAATATCCGGATACCATATCCGGATATAGGTATCCGGATATTTGTTCGACAAATATCCGGATATCTCATGACAGAATGCAGTTTCTGCATTTCGTGGATATCCAGTCCAAAGATCCCACTTTTAACACATGTACACGTTAAAGGATCCATTTTTAAGCATATACAAGTTCACTTAGGTGTTGGTTACTTCATTTTAATCTTTTACATGCCAAGACACCAACTTTAAGCATCAAAACTTAAGATCAAAGGTGAGGGAACTTACCAAAGCTCAAAACAGAGCAAGGTGTGCTCTTGGAGCTCTCCTAAGACACTTCAAACTCAGCCTAAGTAGGAGCACGAAAATGGCACCTCCAAGATGGGTTTTTGCACCACAAGATGGCTCCTTGGCACCACCAATGCCAAGACAAAGGTTCAAGTCACTCAAACTCACCAACTCAGCCCACCAACCTCACACACAGCAGCTGAAACACAGCCAAGAACACTCTTTTACTCTCACAAGGATGATCACAAGTGTTTATGAAGATGAAAGGGAAGGAACCAAGCAAAAGGGGAAGACTTGGCTTCAAGAATGGTGAGGAAGGCAATGGAATAGTGCCTCACACCTTCATGCAGCAGCCACTCACGTAGGGAAAGAATGTGTCTAGGGTTTTGTGCCCTTAATGGGTCTATTTATAGGCACAAGGCCACACACGCGCAGTATTAGCCTTAATAGCAAAGTAAAAGATCTTGATCCCAAACTTTGGAATCTAGACCTACACATTTTTCTAAGATTTGTCATATTTTTATTTTATTTTTCGGAGCACCTTTCCGGTACGCGCTTTTCCATAGCCAGTATCAGTTCTAGCATCAGATTACGTTATTTTGACTTGAAACTTGTTTTACAAGTCCTACATAATATTCTAGTAATTATCATGCATTCGTTATAATTTTCCGAGATACTTTTCCGGTACGCATTTATACCGAGTAGCAGAACCGGTATCTGCGCTTTTCTTCCGAAAAGCGACTTTCATCATTCTTACCCACTAATTGTAATTATTAAAGCCTCATAATAATTATTAAGGTCAATTATGGAATCATTTCCTAATTATCATAATTAATTCACTAATTACCTTAATTAGCGGTGCGGGTTCTTACAATATAGGCCTACTTTCTACACACAAAAAAAATTAAAAATCTAAACTTGTTCTATTTGACTATTTGTAATAGGTTAAATCTAGTCTAATATAAATAAGACCGTAGGCCCCTATGAGTTAACCTAACACATTTACACCCCCTCTAGTAGCGTTTGTTAATCTCATGAATTATGATTACTATTAATTAACTAGGTACAATTGATCACTTTTGTGGCTGTCTTTTATTTTATCTGTTTTCTACTACAGAATTACATTCCCCACTATCTTAGTGAAGGAATTTCTCTTGCGAAGAGTCGAGAATATTTTCGGTATTAGAAAAGTATTAAGCATTTAGTATACTACTTACTAAATATGATAGAAAGCAACCTATTTCCATTATATTCATCTTTATAATTATTTTCAGTTATATGTTGTTCTTTTTTCCAGTTTTTAATAGGTACTGCCACAGCGGTAAAATTGTGCTGGCGCAGGTCAGGTCATATATGGTATGGGAAAACAGCCTAAATGACTAATGAGTAGTTACCAGTTACTGTCAAGACAATTGATAATAGGCTCACAAATTGAGAGTCCTCGGATAGCTTTATACCCAAAAGTTGGAATCGATGATCTCTATGATGAAAGTGATAGGAAATCAAACCATGCACGGACCACGGATTGCATCTGTCACCTGCTAATTTCCAGCTATATATACTGCCAACTGTTTCTCTTCCTCTTCTTCCAAACCCCATGAAGGGAAATTAAGGAAAGGGACTTTCTTCTTTGTTTTTTTTGGTAAAGGGAAAGGGACTTTCTACTTATGACTATTCTACGTTCGGGAACCCAATTTGACAAAATTGCATATGTAATTTCATGGCGTTTTACCAAACAAGCATATCCATTATTAGGGAAAACTTTGATTCCACATCTTGTGATATTATAAAGTATTATTTATTTCCTGTAATTTCAAACATTATTCTGATTTATTGTGGCTGCACAAGTGTATTAATTAATCATGTTATTTCAAACTTTCACTTATATTAGTTATATATATTGTAATTACGATATATATATATATATATATATATATATATATATATATATATATATATATAGGGAAGGTTATACTTACAACCTTTTTTCTTTACAACCCTCTTACAACCATATCTTATCACTGTTGATTTCCACCAATCAACAGTTATCATTTTAGCAAATTAAATTAATTAATTAATTATTAATCCACAATAAATAATAACCGTTGATTGACGGAAATCAATGGTGATAAGATATGGTTGTAAGAAGTTGTAAAAAAAAAATTGTAAGTATAACCTTTCTTTTTTTATATATATATATATATATATATATATATATATTTATATATATATATATATATTATATATATATATATATATATATATATATATATATTATAATGATATTTATACAATTAAGCTCCTTGACAAATGTCTACCTAATCCCATGCGAGTCTTTTGAGAGCACATTAGTTTCTTGAGTTTCTTCTTCTTCTTCTTCTATTTATAGTTCAAATAATTCCATAACGAGTTGGGGGATAGATCCTCGAAAATATAATTAAACTACACTGAGTTAGAAGCCAAGTATGCTTTTATTTTAATCCCAAAGCTGAATTCCGTTTTCATTCTTTCACATATAATAAATTAGACTTAATCATACACTTGCTCTTTTATTATAGTTCTCTAATAATGTTTTCCAATAATCAATTTTTTAATTCTACTAATTAAATAAAAATTAGATCCTTGCATGAGTCTATCTTTTTTTTTTTTTGGTGAAATCATGAGTCTATCTAATTACTAATAAAATGTTGTAACCTATTTACGATTTTATATATATGTGATATGACTATTTATTTAATTAATCCTCTAATGACTTTGATATATTTAAATATTTCAATATAAATAATGAAATGGAGATCTCTCCTAATAATTGGAAGACAGAATAATAAATGTTATTAAACTCGGACCGACCCGGCCGGGTCGATCTGGGAACCGGTAAACCGATCATAAAATTGGTCCGGTTGAAGCAACAAACTGGCCATGTATCAGAACTGGTGCGATCCGGCCGGTTTTTATGAAAACCGGTGACCCGGTCGGTTAACCGGTGATCCGGCCAGGTCACAAAAAAAATTTCAATTTTTTTTCAAAAAAAAAATCATAATGGACATATTTGAATATTTTTTTACTTATTGACTTACATAAGTTATGTATTTACAGTACTAATATTATCTCAATTATGTACTATGCAAAAAAAATTGATTTGATTTATAGTTAGATATGTCATTTTCTGAACCTAAAACCCCATATCACGATAATTATATTTTTGTTTTATCCTTTATTGGATAATAATATGTGATTTATTTTTTTTATATCAAAATATTTGAGATTTTAATCATTTTTTTTAGATATTTAAGTATGTTTATAATTTTTTAATGTAAATTATAAAATTGTATATAATTACCGGGTCTTGCGGTTGAACTAATGACCTATTGGTTGAAACAGTGACTCAGTACCTCGACCTTACTGGGTCGGTTTTGATAAGATTGAATAAGACCTTATTTTTTCCATTAAAAATTTATTTTTACAATAAATTGTTAAAAGATTAAACTGACATAATAAATGAATTAAAAGTACAATTAAACGAATAAATTATAATCAAGGGACCCATTTTAAAGGGATACTATACAGGATGAACCTTCACCAGACAACCACAACCACAACCACAATTTTGTACACAAAAGATCATAGCCCTCCATTGTCCCCTATTGTTTTTTTTTTTTTTTTTTTTTATAAATTCAATTCTAATCTATTTAAAACCCCATGTGCTTTCTTCCATCAGAATGTAACAAGAGATTCAGTTTGAACTTAATTTGTTTAACAATTAACACTGAATCTTTAGTCTCTTCTCTAAAACCCTGAATCATATCAGAGTTTGTCAAAGCAGCTAATTTATCAACCTATCAAAAGTAATTCAGAATGAGCAAACTTGTTTTGGTTGTTCTGCTACTAGCTCAGGTCTTGGTACTTCAAGCCATGCCCCTTGAGTCTATGGCACCACTCTCAGGGATAAACCCTTTGGAGCATAAAACTCAAACAAGAGTTCAGCTTCATGATCAGATAACTGATGATGTTTCAGAATATGCAGTTTCTGGAGCTACTGAATCATCATCTGAGGAAGATGGAGAATCTAAAGCAGCTGAGGCTCCACAGATTCGAAGGCTGGGAAAGCATCACTCAAATGACAAGTCAGTGGCAGGTGGTGGTGTTATCATTGGTGGCCTTGTTACCGCTATCTCTGCAGCTGTTTTTTGTTACATTCGGGTTACCAGAAAAAGGGACAGTGGTTACTGATATATACTCTAGTTCAATCTTTTTGTTCTTCTGATTTTATTTTCACTTTTAAAATTAGTGAAGGAAAAGTAAACAGTGAGTGATATTGAAGCATAGAAATTGATTAAAATTGCTGCAACAGATATTCGTGTGATATTGTTTATATTGTCATGTATTGTGAATATAAGAAACAGATTATAACTCCTGTAAGAATATGAGTTCCTTCATCTTCTGTTCTGTTTTTTATTTTATTTTTCAGTGAGAAAGCTAAAAGGAGGGCGTTGTTGAGATTGGCTATTTGTTCAACACTCCTTGCGGTTTTCCTACTTTGTTTACAAGGAATAACCAATTCAAAGTGTTTACATTGAGCTCGAGATGATGTATTGATGTCATGTCTATAAAAATAAATTTTTAAATGTTGCTTTATATTGTTAGGTAAATGGGGTGGTTTTACTTTTATAATCAACTTCAATGTTGTTGTATATGCGGTGGTGTACATGTGGTATCTCCTAGTCATCCAATAGGATTCATGCTTTACATAAAGAAGAGAATAGTATCTGTGCTCGTTACGTGTAGAAGCTATTTACAGCAAAACTGAATTGAAAAAGAGAGAGAGAGAGAGAGAGAGAGAGAGAGGAAGCGCTTCTTCCTCTACAAGATTTTCATGAATTGTTTTAGTTGTTCAAGATGCAGGGCAAGAATCCATTTCTACTTTCTAGCAAAGGTCGGTGATTTAGTGACCTTGTAGCTGGAGCGCATTTCTAGTTTGGTTTTTTGAACATTTCAATAGAAAACCTAAAAGTTTGACTGGTATTATTAGTTTTGGGACCCTATCACGCTACTCGGACGAGTTATATTTATGGATACCCCATTTTGCCTGGATACTTAATTCGTCTTAAAGTCGACAGGATACTAATAATTTAATTCATTTCAAAAAAATAATTATAGTGATGAAGTTTCAAAAATAAAATAAATAAATAAAATAGATAAACAAAAGAAGAGGTATACATTGCTTTTGAATCTGGAAAAGTTGTTATAACCTGTTTTGTGTGATGTACAAGACCCGACACTATAAGCTTATATTATACGTTATGACATTTTCAATTGTTCGGTGTGATCATCGTATAGAATAAATTTATACAACAGAATCCCTTAATACATCAAAATGATGTATAACTTAATCCGACCTAGAGGAGAAGGATAAGGCCTAATAAAATGTAACATCGTTGACAAGTGTAATTCTAAAAACTTAATACATTATTTTAATATTAATTATTAAAATAAAAATTTATTTTTCAATATATTAGTTTTTTAAGTATTGAATATTTTTATAAAAATTAATTTTTGTTTTGGACACTGATCAATAAATTTTTATAAAAATTAATATCATATGACATTTTTTGAAGAATTATATAAATTCTTTATTAAAGGATATTTTTATTAAAAATATTTATTTTTATCCTAAATAGTATTATACAGTGCATTACCAAATATTAGATGATATTATCTTATACAATATATTATTTTATACAATACCGTGCCAAACGATGTATAGTATTAAAATTCAATCAGGTCTTATACAATCAGGCCTTATACTATAAAGTCTTATACTATCAGGCTTTATCCTATACTATGCACCAAACATGCCCTTAGTTTGCATAGTTTATTATACTAGTTTTCACACACTTGAATCATTATTTGACGTGTAAAATTATTTTTAAAAATACAAATAATAATGTAAGTGCTTATAATAAATCATGTCTAATTAAAATTTATTCATGAATTTTAGTTAAAGTGTGACCCATTAGTTTTTTTATTTTCATTTTTTATAACCCTAATTATTCCTTTGAGACTAGTTAAACTTCTCGGATATCCCTATAATTTGAGCGGGAAAAATACTCATACAAATATGAAACTGATTCAATCTTCTCGGATATCTCTGCAATTTGAGCGTGGGAAAAGGCTCATACAAGTATGAAACTGATTCAATCGAGAGTATAACAATTATTCAAATCTAGCCCTAAAGATTCTTTTCAGTATCTGCTCATACTCTTTTGACAATTCGTGTCTCTCATAAAATTTATATTGTCACTTGAGTCAATACCAAAAGTTACTAAAATGACTCACTTGTTGGCAGAAGCTGCCGTAATTGATTGTAGTTTTAATTTAATATGATTGAAAAAATTATATAAGTACATTTTGATAAACTTAAACAAAACAAAAAAAGGAAAAAGTTTCCGATGTTACTTTACATAACTTTATCTAATGTTCATCGAAACGATGTCGTTTTAGGGTTGAAAAATTAAAAAATTAGAGTGATAAAGACTATTATAACCCTGAAATAAATTAAAATTACAAAAATACCATAATTTCCGTCCCAAAATGACATCATTTTGATGAACATTAGATAAAATTATCTAAAATAACATAAAAAAAAAACAAACCGTAACAAAAATATATACAACATAATTCTGTTGCCCATAACAGTCAAGCGGGTCATTTAGGCAAAAAATTCGTTATTCATAGGATCCAGCCAAGATAAGGACGTTGACAAATAAAACAACGTACACATATATTTATAGTTTTTACCATCTAAATACAAGGAATTTATTATTTTTATATTACATAAGATAGAATCTATCTCCCACACACACACAAATTCAAAAATGGTCCACTTTATTTTTTTCTCTTATCTGAAAGTGAACCTCACTTGCATAAATGAGTCAATAGGGGATAATACTTATCATCTAGTGTATGAAAAAACTATTACCTATATACAATTAATTTTATCTCATTTTCTATACAACTATATTCTAGTTTTGCCACCTTAGCAAATATGAGAGATGTAAGGTAACAGGGATGTGCAAGAAACAATATTCTAACTTTTTTTTTTCTTTTGGTAGAACATTATTCCAACTTAACCCATGTAAAAGCTATAACCTGTGCCGCTTCATACACTGGCTTCAGAGACGTTTATAATTTACAGACAACCAACGTTTCTACCGGTTTGAACTTGTCGAAGTAAATGATGCCAAATGAAGATATTGAAAATGATGGAGTCAAAGAATTCATGCACTGGGAGGTCGTTAGATATGAAAGCTCATGACATTTCAATTTCTGATAAATTTGTAATTCAGGGGATTTCTGGAGCTTTTGAGATGGCTGGGCCAGTGAGCTTTCTACTAAAGATGGTCAAATGTTGGAGAAGATGTCCCGAAATATGTGCAGATTTGTTTCATTCGACGATTGTACATTGCGCACAATTATGCATGATGCATTTTATGGTAAAAACTAGGCACCACTAAAGAGATAGTGCCAATTGCGAAGCATTGAGCCTACCCAGCCTTTGCCACTCGGGCCGGAGGAAATCCTTGTATACAGCCTTACCTTTGCATAATTGCAAAGAGACTGTTCCCTGGATTCGAACCCATCACATTTCAATCATGAATGAATAATTTTACCACCGCTCCGGTTCGCCCCCTTATAAATAAATAAATAAATAAATGCATCAAATAATGGATAGCTTACCCCACGCCAAACACACATGCATACTGCAAGTTTTTGTCTACTAGAGCATATCAATGTGCAATCTCATCTCTCTCGAGAAAGACTTCCATCTTACCAGTTCCAAAATGAAATCCAAAATAAAAATTGACACAGAGATACAAAATTCAAGAAAGACAATGAACAACTGCAAAATAATACAATATATCTAGAAATAGAGGAGGATTATATTGACAAACATTTTTCTTATAAACTTACAAACCATACTATGTCTTACGGTAAGACTTCATTCATGACTGTCTTACCTGTAAGACATAGTATAGTTTGTAAACAAAATATTTGTAAATATAACATTTTCCCTAAAAATATTTCCATAAAATTTGGACCTATGCACTTTATGATTGGGGATCCATCAAAAGAAAACCCACACCTGTCAAGCTTATGTAAAAGACATGACATAATAGGAACGATTACTTGTGGATCTTTCAAAGGATAGTACTTGCCTTTGCGCAAACGATCAGTCATGACCATATAAATCGTGTTAAAATGCTCAAGTATGATTAATTCATGAAGTCTTTCATATCATATAATGTATGAGAATATTCCAATTACCAAATAAATAGTTATAAGATTAGTTAAAGAACCATTTCGCCCAAAACCTTAATGTAGTAGGTAATGGCCTTTTTTATATATTCTCTAACAAGATTCTCAATATGATACGTTCAAGTTCAAACCAGTGTGTTCAAATATCCATAATAACATTTGGCTTAACTTGGTATCAATTCTTTAGAGTGCAACTGGAATATGCTGAAAATATATTGATTGAATCACCATTCTATTCTAGTGTGCTCTCAGAATAGCATACGGAAGAAAACAAAAAACCAAAAAAACAGATGTCTTAAACAACAACAAAATCCATCCAATAAAAGAAGCTATGACTCACATAAACCAACAGGTCACAGTAGAGGCTCATAACTCACTTACAGAACAGGTACATTCAAAACATCTCTTAAACCAGTTGGGGACAATTTGTTAAGTGTCTAAATGAGCAGAGCAATAGAACTGGGTATGATGCACTAACCATTAGTATGCTACAACTATTGAAGGATGAAATAAAAAAGCACAGCAATAACAGTATCTAAATTTTTGTGTTAGATGAAGTTCCCTAATGCATACAATCAGAAGTTAATGCACAGAAACAATCTCAATCAGAAACAGTGATGGTTCTTATGATCAGCTGATGGCATAATAATAACCCAACCCACATAATCTTACAGACTTTCATCTATTCTACCTCATCAAGAACAACTATACTACTTCAAGCAGATCCTACACATCACAGACATCCATGATCCTATATTAAAAAAAAAAAAAAAAACAGTAGAAGTTTACACTTTACCTCAGTCCAATAATGAGTTATAGCATTCCTTCATTCATAGAGCAAAACTTTTCTAACACTTTCAAGGGAAAAACAAATTAACATAACCAAAAGCCAATGACAATATTCACTAAAATTGTACCTCTTGCATGATTCATTTTAAAAACCATCAAAACACTCAACACATACATATAATTAGAAACACATATCCAAAACAACATGAAATCAAATAACAAATACACATAAATAAAGATTAAAAAAATGAAAATTTAAGCAGCAATCAAGAAGAAGATTTTCTAGTTCTCATAAGAATACTGGTCATTCTCATTCCAATCAAAGTAACATTACTGGAGCTAACACACCTAGAATTCCTAAACAAACTCACAACTTCCCTCACCTCATCAACCCCACACTCCTCAACAAGAACAAAGCACACGCCACCGGGCCTCACCGCGCGTTCCATCTCCGACGCGAATCGCGCCGGGAACAGCGCCTGGTCGAAGCGCGCGGTGAACGCGAGATCGAACGCGCCGTCGAAGAAGGGCAGGTTGTGTGGATCGGCACGGCTGACGAGCGGCGGCGATTCCACGAGCTCGACGCCGGTGACATCCTCGACGCCGAGGCCAGACATTGCGGCGACTTCGTGGCCGGCGCCGGCGGAGACGCAGAGAACCTTGGAATGATTACGGAGAAGACCGAGATCGCGGATTGGGATGAAAATGTTGGAATAGGAATGGACCTTGTTGGTCCAGTCGCGCGTGGACCAGAGGCGCGTGTTCTTCTTATCGGCGGGGACGTGGAGGCGCGTGGAGAAGTCGCAGGTGGACTTGGGGAAGCGGAGA
>JAVKPL010000647.1:0-15039 GCA_032173675.1 Gastrolobium villosum
TATCTACTTCAATGCCTCTGTTGGACACTTTGTGCCCCAAAACAATACCCTCTGTAACCATGAAGTGACATTTCTCCCAATTCAGCACAAGATTACAATCTTTGCATCTTTTCAAAACACTATCCAAGTTTTCTAAGCATGCATCAAAAGTAGGACCAAAAATAGAGAAATCATCCATGAAAATCTCAATGCATCTTTCTACTATGTCAGAGAATATGGAAAGCATGCACCTTTGAAAAGTTGCAGGTGCATTGCATAGACCAAAAGGCATCCTCCGGTATGCAAAGATTCCATAGGGGCAAGTAAATGCAGTCTTTTCCTGATCTTCTGGAGCCACAGCTATCTGATTATAACCTAAGTATCCCTCCAAGAAGCAGTAGAAAGCATGTCCTGCTAATCTCTCTAACATCTGGTCCAAGAATGGAATAGGGAAATGATCCTTTCTGGTTGCTTTATTGAGTCTCCGGTAGTCTACACACATCCTCCAGCCAGTCACTGTCCTTGTGGGAATCAGTTCATTATTTTCATTTCTAACCACAGTCATCCCTCCTTTCTTGGGTACTGTTTGAACTGGACTCACCCAAGCACTGTCTGAAATAGGGTAAATCATTCCAGCATCAAGTAGCTTCACCACTTCTTTCCTCACCACCTCTTTTAAAGTGGGATTAAGTCTCCTCTGTGGTTGCCTTACTGGTTTGACTTCTTCCTCCATCAATATCTTGTGAGTGCAGAATGAAGGGTTGATGCCCTTAAGATCATAGAATGACCAACCCATGGCTGTCTTGTTCTTCTTAAGTTCCTCCACCAACTTCATTTCCTCCCTTTCAGATAAGGACGCATTAATAATTGCTGGGTAGGTTTGATCATCCCCAAGGAACACATATTTCAAATTTGAAGGTAGTTCTTTTAACTCTACCTTTGCTGCTCCCTTAGGAATATCATCCACTTTCTGTTCAAGCTCTTCAACTACCGGTTCTTCTTGAAAATTTTCCCCACTGTTCTCCTCTTTACATTGGTCTTCATCTAGTAACAGGTTCTCTTCTCCTGTTACTTCATCCACAACCTCCTGGATGATATCAATCCTGAAACAATCCTCAACATCAATAGGATGTTTAATTGCTTCAAACACATCAATTGTTACTGTCTCTCATTCACCCTTAGCATAAGCTTTCCTTGTTCAACATCAATCAAGGATCTAACAGTTGCTAAGAATGACCTCCCTAGAAGTAGAGGGCTTTATGTATCTTCTACTTCCATGTCTAAAATCACAAAGTCCATTGGAAATATGAACTTGTCCACCTTAACCAACACATCTTCTACCACACCTTCTGGTCTCTTGATAGATCTATCTGCAAGGTGTAGAATAAGGTTGGTCTTCTTCAATGTATTGATTCCCAAGGCTCTACATACAGTCAATGGCATCAGATTTATGTTGGCCCCCAAATCACAAAGTGCTTTCCCTAATTCCACATCTCCAATAGCAACAGGGATGCTGAAACTTCATGGATCTTTCAATTTTGGTGGAAGTTTCTTCTGGATAAGGGCACTACACTCTTCTGTTAAAGCTATTGTTTCACCATCCTACAGTTTCCTCTTCTTTGACAGAATGTCTTTCATGAACTTTGCATAGTGAGGCATGTTCTCCAAGGCTTCAGAAAATAGAATGTTAATCTGCAACTTCTTAAAAATATCCAGAAATCTTGCATAATGCTGTTTTTGGATTTCTTGCTTCAACATCTGGGGATAAGGAACTTTGGCATATGGAGATAAGTTAATGGGCTGATCTTGCTTATCAACCATCTTTTTCTTCTCCCACTTCATTATCTTCTTTGGTGAAGAGTTATTTTCAACTACTACCTCCTTCTTTTCCTTATCTGCCTTCACTGTTTCTTGTTCATCTTCTTCCACTACATCCTCTACAATGACTTCTTCTTCATTCTTCTTTTCTTCCACTTTCTTTTGAACAGGTTGAAGCACAAGCCCACTTCTTGTAGTAATAGCCTTGCAGTTCTCCTTTGGATTCACCATTGTATCACCAGGAAACTTGCCCTATGATCTCTCATATATCTGTCTTGATATCTGACCAATCTGTGTCTCCAAATTCCTAATGGATGCTTCCTGATTCCTGAATGAAGTCTTAGTCTCTTGCATGAATGCAGAAGTTTCTTCCCTGAAAGAATTGGATCCTTGAATAAAATCTTTAGTATTCTTGGACAACTGAGCAAAAGCTTTCGCCCATGCTGAAGAATCTCCTAGTTGTGATGTATGTGGTGGAGGAGGAGGATTTAACTGATGGTTGGAACTGTAACTGAACCCAGGGTGTTGATTTCTATTCTTCCATGGTGGCATATATATATTTCGTCCCTGAATGTTAGGGTTCCTCTGATCATACCATACTCCATTGACCTCAGCTTGTTCTGTAGATCCCCCATAATCACAATCATCTGTTACATGACTTTTCCCACAGATTGCACACACAGAATTAATGTCCACTGAAGCAACCTTTTGATTGGATAGTTGCTTAGTGAGAGCATCCAACTGTTGCTGTTGCTCTTTCTGAGTTTGCATCAGTTGATCATTCTTGGCTAGCAAAGCATCATACCCATCCAACTTAATGATTCCTGTTCTTCTCTCAGCCACTGGAGCATTGTCAAATTCTTGAGATGCCAAGGATTCAAAAACATCAAGTGCCTCCTCAGGAGTCTTGGTTGTCAATGACCGACCAGCAGTAGCATTCACCAATGTCCTAGTGTTTTTAGTCATCCCCTGCAGAAAGATTGCTGCCTGATTCCACACTTCAATTCCATGTTAAGGACATTTTCTCAACAGTGTCTTGAACCTTTCTCAGGCCTCATAAATAGATTCTGATTCTTTCTGCTTGAAACCTGTGATCTCATCCTTCAATTTTGCCCTCTTGGATGCTGAGAAAAATCTGGCCAGAAATTTTTTTTTGCAAATCATCCCAAGTAGTAATACTTCCTTGTGGCAATGACTGCAACCATCTTCTAGCATCATCCTTCAGTGAATGAGTAAACAATCTCAACAGAATGGCATCTCTTGTCACACCATTAATCTTCACAGTATCACTTAACAACAAGAAATTCTCAATATGCAGATATGGATCTTCTGCACTTGTTCCAGCAAACTGTTCCTTTTGCACCAACTGTACCAATGCAGGCTTCAGTTCGAAATTGTTTGGCTCCACAGTAGGTCTAACCACACTTCCAATGGGTGGAATGACAGCAGAAGTCATATAATCTCCCAATGTCCTTTGTGGTTGTTGCACATGATTTTCTGCCATATTTTTTGTCTGTGCTGTAGCACTTGATTCACCATTGTCCAAAAATTGTTGCCTTCTTCTGGCTGCCCTTCTTCTCCTTCTAAGTGTCCTTTCTAATTCTGGATCAAACAACAAAGAGTTTTGATCAAAAGTACCTTGCATACACCATAATTACAAAAGCAAAAAGATTCATACAACAAAAATTAAAATGCTGAAAAATAAAAGACTCAATCTCAACAACTGATGGTGTTCATCAATGTTGATCATCAAATCCCCGGCAACGGCGCCAAAAACTTGTTGTGTAGATTAGCAAGTGCACTAGTCATACAAGTAATAAAAATGATGAGTAGAGATCGTTCCCACGAGGAATTGTGTCAAGCACTGATTATCCACTTGTTGTTGATTTGAATCAATCAAAGAGTTTTGAATTGCATAAGTTTCTTGTCACTAGAAATGTAAATTGCATAATATAGAATAAGTTCAAAACATAAAAATATGAATATGAATTAAAAATAGTAGTCGGATATCAATCTCCCTCAAGTATGGATTTATGAATCAACCAAATTCCATTATGAATTCTATATTATATGATGTTAATCAACCTTTTACTTATCATCAAGATGTAATGTCTTACTACCTTGATGGGTACATTAATCAGAAACCCCAATGTCTTGGTGATTCCTTTCATAATACATGCATTAATCACTAAGATCTTAAGATTACACTAATATCATAGCATCAATGTCTTGACTACTAAAATATTAATGATGAAGTTGGCAGCTATAAAACAATGCAAACATATATGTTCTAAATTATTTCATTAACAAGAATGATTGATCAAGACAACTTCATACAATTCACATAATAGGAAAACATAACATCACATTAATTATTCATAAATACACACTTGAGTTCCATTGAATCAGACTACAAAGGACTCTACTCAGACATAAAGGAAATAAATACAAAGGAAGAAGAAAGAACAAACTTCATTGTCATGGTAGTAGATCCTCAATTTCCAATTGTAATGCTACACTAATCCTAAGAATTTGGAAAATAAAAGGTAAGAATTCAGATCCAAAGATCTGATACAGGAGAGGAGAGATAGGGTAGAGAGATGGGAGAGATCCCAGAACTCATAAGGTCTTTTGCCTTTTATAGTGTTACAATTTCTGCTGAAAAATAATGTGGGTGCTAAAACGGTCAGAAATGGGCATTTTAGCGTCCGGCTTGATGCGTGACTGCTTGGTCGAACCGCGAGCTGCTCGGGAATAATTTAAGTTATAGGAGCAAGAGCACAGAGCAATAGTTAGATTTGCCAACAGGAGCAATTTACTCTGACTGAGAGCAACCCTCTTCGACTATACGCAAGCGTACGTGTCAAGCAATATAGGGTGTTATAGCCCCAGATTTATCGTCCTCAGGGAGCAATTGTGAAGTAAGAAACGTTCAAGGAAACTTAATTTGTAGAAATAAAATACAGAAAAGCAACTATTCTCGACCAAGCTTCACGAGAAGAAATCTCTAGTCAGCTAGTTAAACAATGTTAACCATTCTGAACCTAGATGAGAGCAGTGGTAGCTTAGTATGATCATCGAATGTAAAAGCATCAATTTGAAGTAGTTCAAGAGTAATCAGTGAGATGAAAGTAAAATCAGTAATGTAAACACAAGTAAAATGTTGTGGGAAGAGTTGCAACAAAAGATTGATGTGGGGTTGATTTTCAAGAAGGTTACGTAGGTATTCACGGGCTCCATATTTTCATCCCTTTGGTTAATCCTGCTTGGTAGCATATTTTATAAGTGGAATCTGCTCCTTCCTTTACTTTGCCTTAGGGTAAGAAGAGAGCAAGGCCTTGCTACCACCTTACTCCAGAGGTCTTAGAGTTACACACAAGGAAACCATGCTGCCTTCTCAAAAGAGCATGGATTCACATGGCAGTGCTCCTCATTCCGGGTGTTTTTCCCTCCTTTCTTCAGGCTAAACTACCCCAAGATCTTGAGACTGCTCCACACGCCCCTGTCAGTGTTTCATCGACCGAGTGGTCCCGGGATGAGGTTGCAGTCCAAGGGGTTTTACAGAATCAATATATTAAACCAAAGAGCAACTCAGATTTCATTTATAAAATATGTGTTCCTTACAAAGTTATCCTAAGACAAAAGGGATTACTTCTATGGAACCCTTACCTACTTAAAGAAAGTTAGCTCCTAGTGAGCATTTTTCTAAAGAAAAACAAAAGGAATAATAAAAAACAATCCTAGAATGTCTGCCTCCTTTTGGTTGTTTGCTATTTTCCTTTTATTGGGCCCTTCATTTAATCCTCACTGTTCCCTTCATCAAGGGCTATGCTTTCTCCAAATCCTCTCCAATGGTAGCTCTGCTCCTTGCCAACTCAGCTCTTCATAGGAATATTCTCCAATCGCAGCCTTGCTCCTTGCCAACGCAGCACTTGATGGTAGTGGTCCCCCTTGCTTTTGGTTTCTCTTTGTGTGCAAGAATTCTTGGATCAGGGAGACATGCCCACTATTTCTGCTATAGCTGATGTGGCGGCTCCTGATTGCTTCCTTTTCTTGCTTCTGTACTGTAGCAGGGAGACACCTCCACCTTCTCTGCTGATGCTGACGTGGAGGCTGCTGATTGCTTCCTTCATTTGCTTTCTGTACTGTAGCAGGCTTTATGCTCCCTTTATTTGCGCAGCGCCTCTCTTTCTTCCTAAATGTGCAGCTCCTCTTGTTAGGTCTTAGGTTTCCTGATCAAAACAAATTAACCCAATAATCATATGTGAAAAAGATAATGTTAATTTGCTCCAAGCCTACTCTAATTCCCGTTTCACGTATTGCTCTGGTCTGCTTCTTAAAATAATTGCTCCTCATGGAAGAAGGAGGTTAAGGAGAGTGATTTATAATTAAAATTCGGGCTTGATGGAACAATATGTACCTAATGGACCTCAACTTTTGAGGACCATCAAACACCCCAAAACTAAACATTACTCGTCCCGAGTAATCCCTTATTACTTTCACTCTTCTTGTGCTAGATTAATGCTCCTTGAGATTTATCGATGGAGAGTTAACAGAACTTCTTCTATTGCTTCATTGGAGCATCCATCTGACTTGTGAGGTTTCACCAGCTTCAGTGTGTATGTGTGACCTCTTCCACTCTTCAGTCAGTTTTCTCACTCCTTTGCTGTAGGAATGAACTTTTAACTTCTAGCTTAATTGCTGCCCTCTTCATCATTTTTTTCTTAGGTCTTTTTGACTGGAAGTCAACTACCATTGTCTTTGCATAGGGCTGACCTTCAACAGTGTGCTCTTTGAGCGGCTCTTGCTCCTAACTGTTGGGCCAGGTGATGTGAACCGACCCACACGCATGAGGAGAAGGCCCACTTACTTATCAGAATATTATTAGCAGCAGCCCAATAGGGATATATGTAGAAAATGGCAATATAGAAAACTAATGTAAGAGATGATAGTATTAATAGCCCAAGGGGGTGTGAATGAAAATCAGGAAAAGCTTTGACAATTTCCTTCTCAAATTCTCTTCTCTCTAAACTTCTTCTCTCTCTGTGATTCAAATTCCAGATCTGGTCCTTACAATTGGTGCTTTCATCTTGTCTCAACTCCTGCGATGGCGGATAATACACGCATGCGCGATCTTCAACAACGTTTAGACACCCTTGAACAGCAGTTTCGCGCTACACTGTTGTATATGGAGGGCACTGATGATGACCCAGGCCCTGACTCAGGTCCATCCTCGGAGAACACTACCACTGACACTACCTCACCAGAAATTAGTTTTAATGCTCTCTTTGGCCACCACAACTCCAGTTCCTTTCGTTTGTCAGGTACAATTAAAGGTAAAGCAGTTCAGATTCTGGTTGATGGGGGTAGTACCCACAACTTTATTACTGCCCGCATGGCCACGTTTCTCAATTTAACTATGCACTACATAACCCCTTTTCATGTCCATGTGGGCAATGGTGACGCACTGCAGTGTCATGCTTCCTGCTGTCAAGTGCAGTTGTCCTTACAATCCCATTTATTTGTGATGGAACTGTTTATTCTTGACCTGAAGGGTGCTGATGTGGTTTTGGGAGTACATTGGCTTGCAACTTTGGGCCCTATTGTTACTGATTATGCTCAAATGACAATGTCTTTTATGCACCAGGGCCACTCTATTCTTCTTAAGGGGGACACTACCACCACTCCAGTACCCATTACCCATTACCCATGCCCAACTTCACAAATTAATGGCCCACAATTTTGTTTCCTCCTATTACATGTGCCTCTCCAGCCCTGTCTCTAATCCTCCGTCTGCTCCAATACCACCTACTATCCAAACTATTCTCACACAATTCCAAGACGTGTTCCAAATTCCTTCTTCCTTACCACCTGACCGATCTTACAATCATCATATCCACCTTACCCCTGCATCCAAACCAATACAAGTTAAACCATACAGATACCCTCATTTTCAGAAGTCAGAAATTGAAAAAATGGTCAGTGACATGTTGGCCAGTGGATTAATTCAACACAGTCAGTCCCCTTTTAGTTCACCGGTCCTTTTGGTCCGCAAAAAGGATGGTACATGGCGTTTTTGTGTTGACTATCGTGCACTCAATGCTATTACGGTGCCAGATAAATTCCCGATTCCTACAGTGGATGAATTATTAGATGAGTTACATGGAGCTCACATCTTCTCCAAGTTGGACCTTCGTTCTGGTTACCATCAAATTAAAATGGCTCCAGAAGATTCCCACAAAACGGCTTTTAGAACTCACCATGGGCACTTTGAGTTCCTGGTGATGCCTTTTGGGCTCTCCAATGCCCCATCTACATTTCAGGCCACTATGAATCAAATGTTCACGGGCCTCCTTCGGCGGTTTGTTGTCATTTTCTTTGACGACATTCTTGTGTACAGTCCCTCCTTACAGGAACATGAGAACCACTTACTGCAGGTTCTCCACATTCTTCGACGACACAAATTCTATGCTAAACTAACAAAGTGTGAGTTTGCTGTGCAGGAAATTCAATTTTTGGGCCATGTTATAAACGCCGCGGGTGTATCCCCTGACCCTTCTAAGGTACTGGCCATCAATGTTTGGCCCATACCTACCAATGTCACTCAACTACGAGCGTTCTTAGGATTATCCGGCTACTATCGTCGTTTCATCAAAGATTATGCGATGGTGGCGGCTCCACTCACGGATTTGTTGGTTAAAGATGCTTTTGTTTGGTCTAGTGCAGCTACAGAGGCTTTTACTTCCTTACAGCGCTTACTTACACAAGCTCCCGTTTTAGCCTTACCAGACTTCACTAAGCCATTTATGTTAGAGACTGATGCCTCCGAGGTGGGGGTTGGGGCAGTTCTGCTACAAGAGAACCACCCCATAGCTTTTTTTAGTCGAAAACTTTCGAAGCTCATGCAATCCAAGTCAACATATCTCCGGGAGATGTTTGCCATCACTTCTGCCGTGGAAAAATGGAGACAATATTTACTGGGGTCGTGCTTTATTATTAAGACTGACCATAAAAGTCTCCATCACTTAATGACTCAGGTGATTCAAACGCCTGATCAACAACAATTCCTCGCCAAATTGTTGGGATTCAACTTTACCATTCAGTACAAACCAGGTAAAGCGAATACAGTCGCGGACGCTCTTTCACGTCAACATGACGGGGATCACATTCACTCATCCCCGACATTTTTGGCTTTCAGTGTGCCCATTTCTCAATATGGTACAATCATACAAAGAGAGTTACAGGGAGATTCCTACGCTACTCAAATTTTACAAGGGTTACAGACTTAACCGTCCCGCTGGCCTCAATGGAGAGTACACAATGGTCTGTTGTTTCACCGACAACGGCTGTTCATTCCAGCCCAATCCTCCATGATACCAGTTCTCCTTCACGACTTCCATTCTTCCAAAATGGGTGGTCATGCTGGCATTCGACGCACACTGCTGAGGTTAAGCACTAAATTTACCTGGAAGACAATAACACATGATGTTCAGCAATATGTCAAAAACTGTGAAAGTTGTCAAAAATCTAAGGCACCTAATCATTTACCTTATGGTCTGTTACAGCCCTTACCCATTCCTGAGGCTATTTGGTTCGAGTTGTCAATGGACTTTATTACTCATCTTCCCCAGTCAGCAGGGTTTACCAACATCTTGGTTGTCGTGGACAGATTGACCAAAGGGGCGCATTTTGTACCTCTACCTCCGAAGTATTCAGCCTCGAAGGTTGCTCAGTTATTTTGGGACAACGTGGGTAAATTACATGGTATTCCTAAGTCCATTGTCAGTGACCGCGATCCCATTTTCCTCAGTCAGTTTTGGAAGGAGCTTTTCTCGTTGCAAGGTACTGTGTTGCGCTACAGTTCTGCGTACCACCCCCAGTCCGATGGACAGACGGAACGCGTAAATCGAAGCCTGGAACAGTATTTGCGATGTTTTGTCCACGAACATCCTTCTAGCTGGCACCGTTTCTTAAGTTGGCCAGAGTTTCACTTCAACACTGCCCATAATCGTTCAACTGGCATAACTCCATTCCAGGCAACATATGGCCGAGCCCCACCATGCCTGCTCGAGTATACCTTGGGATCTACTACTGTGGAAGCGGTGGAGACAGATCTCCTACAACGGATAGTGGTCCTTGCAACATTGAAACAACATTTAAAAAAAGCACAGGCTCACATGAAACTTCAAGCAGATCGGAAACGGAAAGCTATTACCTTTAAGGTCAGAGATCTAGTTTTGCTCCGTCTACAGCCCTTCCGTCAGATATCGGTCCACCGTCGGTCCACTCACAAGCTAAGCTTGCGTTTCTATGGGCCGTTTGCGATTCTGGAACAAATCGGTAGCATTGCTTACCGTCTTCAACTACCTCCAGGATTGCGGGTGCACCCAGTCTTCCATGTTTCTCTCTTGCGACCTTTCTGCTCCTCCGGTTCATATAAGGTACATGCGTTGACACCACCAACTCGTAGCATACCCCCATCTCATGCTCCGGTGGCTATCCTCTCGCGGCGTACTATTTGGAGAAACGGCAGATAGGTTCCACAGGCTCTGGTTCAATGGGAAGGTTTACTGCAGGAGGATTCCACTTGGGAGGAGACCTCCCTTTTGCTCTCCAACTCGAGTACAAGGAGGTCTGCAGTGGACGTCTCGAGCGTTGCACAAACTAGTGAAGGGTTGCCATCCATTAATGCCCCCACCTACTTGTCTAACTCCACCACCCCATCAGCCAATCAGACTCCAGAGCCGCGGATTCTTATCCCTTCCACTCAGAAGCACGTGCCTCCAGCTGTCCTTCCACCTGCTGCCCTACCGCTGGGTCCCACCAACCTTCCAGATCCTTCCATTGCTTGGCCATCATCCCATGATGCTATGGGCCTCGCGGACGAGCCCAATTCTCAAGGGGAGAGTATTGTTGGGCCAGGTGATGTGAACCGGCCCACACGCATGAGGAGAAGGCCCACTTACTTATCAGAATATTATTAGCAGCAGCCCAATAGGGATGTATGTAGAAAATGGCAATATAGAAAACTAATGTAAGAGATGATAGTATTAATAGCCCAAGGGGGTGTGAATGAAAATCAGGAAAAGCTTTGACAATTTCCCTCTCAAATTCTCTTCTCTCTAAACTTCTTCTCTCTCTCTGATTCAAATTCCAGATCTGGTCCTTACACTAACCTTGATGTTTAGGGCCCTTTGGGCACAGTTCTTTGGAGCAGAGGAGCTAACATATATATATATATATATATATATATATATATATATATATATTTAAACCAGAGGTAGAGCATCTCGAAATTCCTTCCTTCAGCAACTTCATGAATTTGCTGACTATTGGAGCGTCCGATTTTTGTGTAGTGTTCCTGAGCTTGGTGTTGCTCCAAATCAGATTGATGCTCTATGTTACTTTGTCTGGCACTGTAAACTCCCCACAGCATCTCGAGGAGCAAAAATCTGAACAGAACAATTGATGGGTAAATTAGGACGCTCAAGACGGTAAACTAAACAAGAATTAAAAGAAAAAGTTTTGAAAAACAAGTAAATCAGGGTGGCGGACCCCTGGTACACCGTAGAGGTTACTTTCCAAGAGAAAATCAGACACAATTCACCCGAAATATTCAGGAATTCGTTCCAGAAAAATTTAATCAAGTTAAATGAGTGGAGAACGAATAAACCTGGGGTCATCGGAGTGACCCTTATTGCTCCTCGATTTCTTGATTTGCTCCACTGTAGGGAGCGGACATCACTGCTTCTGGTGGGAAGATATTTGGGAATGGTGGGTATGGAGTCTGCCCTTTGAATTTTTCTCCCCAGTTACTAGCAAAGACTTGATCACGAGCTCTGCAGTATAGTCTGAGTTGAATATCTTCTTCTCTATTTTTCATCAACCCATACCTTAGGAGCCTAATCTCCTCTTTCCAGTCATTCCTTTCTTCTTCATGGGCCTGTTCCTTCTCTTCCACCTTCTTCTTCAGTGATTCCACTGTGTCCACCAGGTCCTTAACTGTATTCAGCAAGTTTGAAGATCCTTCCCCTTCCTCGATCTTCTTTTTCAAAGGCTGAGGCTCAGCATTCTTTATCTGGTCTAGTTCCTTCTGCAGGGCTATTTTTTCTTTTTCAATAAGCAGGGTGGCTTCTTTAAAAGCTTGCAGCTCCTTTCCGACGGTTTCCTCTAAGGCTTGCACCTAGACAGCCAGAAGATATGCGCCGAGCCTAAACAGAGTGTGACAAGTCATGTCACTTGTTTGAACCAGAAACTGCCTATTTTCTTTACTTGTGGAGGCTCTCTTAAAGGGAAGTTTCTCCCTCCTTTGAGCTCTCCCAAGTTCTTCCTTCACATTGCCTGAGATTTCATTTTCTTCTTCTTCCTCCTTTTCCTCTTTTTCTTCTTTTTCTTCCCCCCTCACTCTCCATTCCTTCATTTTCCCTGATTCTTTTTAACGTGGACTGGTCAATGTTTGCCCCTTCTGGGATGGTTTCCTCCTGAATCGGAGTAGTGGCTTTCAGACCAGCCCTTTGGCACATTTCTGTGACCAGACAGGGGAAGAAGAAGGGAGAGTTCCTTGGTGCATTGGACACCAACTGTTTGTATACTATTTTCCCAATGTCGAAATTCTTTTTGGTCAAGATGCGGAAAACCAACACTACTCTTTCCCAATTCACTCTAGAGTCATTACTTACAGGCATCAGACGAGAGTTTATGAAATGCATCCATACGTTGGCCTCAAACTTGAGGTGTTTCCTCAGGATGGATTCCCTGGTTCCCCAGGTTGCTCCCTCTGTGCCTATTTCGCGGAGCACTTCCCCAGTCATGGCCTCATCTCCTCAGCCAGCACAGTATCGTTCGAACGCGTCTTGTTCGGTGGGAACTGAAGTTGTGTTGTAGGCTTCGTTGATCTCCTCAGGAGAGAAGTCCACCTTCATTCCTTTGATGAGGAGCTTTGGGAGATCTTCTCTCTTTACTCCCTCCAAGAATGCAGTTACGAACTCAGTACGAGCTCATGAGGGAGGTTCAACGAACAGCTCCCAGTCTAGAGTTGTTATATCTTCTGTCATCCACCGTTCGAGTTCTCCATGCTTGGAGTTGAAGACGATGCCTCTTTCAGGTATGATTGTACGGTCTACTGTGGTGTTGACCGCCTTTAGCTTCTTCCCTGTTCGGGTTCTTTTGTTCGAAGCGGAAGCAACGGGGATGATGGTTTTTTGGCGTGTCATGGTGTAAGCTCTGAGTTAGGGGAGTGTGGTAAGGAGTAAAACATTTTGCTTTCTGAGAGTTGAAAGAGTTGCAGCTATGAAGAATGTGGGTTGATGTTTGTTTATAAAGGGAAGAGAGAAGGGGATGTGAGTTACGGTGAGTGGTGGACAGGGGAGGGGGAGCGTGGGTCTTTAATGCGTGTGGGAAAAGCAACTGTCCTCTGCTCTGACGGTTCCTTCCTTTTTTTGAAAACTGCCACCTCTGTTTGATTGGAATGGTGTGACAGCTACGATTAGGAGCTATTGTCCAGTCGGTTGCTTCAGCCGCTCAATCTTCCTTCTTCTGTGTAATCTGCGGCCCATTGCAGGCCCTTGGATGAAAAGGTGCGAGTGGGAACAACCTACTCTAGAGTTTAAGTTCAGAAGAACTAAGATCTAGGTGTTGGTTGCTCCTTGTTTTTGGGATCAGGTTGCTCAGGAGCAACCCCAAAACTAGCTTCCTGTAGTGGTTAGCAAAAGATTTTCTTATTTTTAAACAAAACATAAAAAAATATGGGTTGTCTCCCAGTAGCGCTTCGTTTATAGTCCTAGCTCGACTTGATGCTCCCTTGTTCAAACTTTGGCTGGGTCATTGAGATGAGAAGTCTGTTTATCATGCTCAGTGATCCCCCTGTTGTACTTTTTGAGTCTGTGTCCATTCACCCTGAACGTTGCTCCGGAAGTCTCATGAGCAATGGTAAATGCTCCATTGGGGAATGCTTCCGTAATTTCATAAGGTCCTTCCTATCTTGATTTTAGCTTCCTAGGGAACAATTTTAGTCTGGATCGATACAGCAATACCTTGTCTCCAACTTCTAGCTCCTTGTCGATCAGCTTTTTATCGTGCCACTTTTTCATTTGCTCCTTGTAGAGGTTGGCATTTTCATATGCCTTGCTCCGAAATTCTTCCAGTTCATTTAGTTGGAGCAACCTCTTTTCCCCAGCCAACTCGACATCCATGTTTATCAAAGTGATGGCCCAAAATGCCTTGTGTTGGAGTTCCAGAGGTAAATGGCAAGCTTTTCCAAACACCAGTTTGTAGGGAGAGCAACTGATAGGTGTTCGGTAAGCTGTTCGATATGCCCATAGGGAGTCATCTAGCTTGCTGGACCAATCCTTCTTGTCTGGGTTCAACACCTTTTCCAGGATTCTTTTTATTTCCCTGTTGGACACCTCTACCTGCCCACTGGTCTGTGGGTGGTAGGGGTGGCAATTTTGTGTTGCACTCCATATTTCTTCAGAAGTGATTGGAATTGTCTATTCACAAAATGTGTACCCCCATCACTGATGACTGCTCTGGGAGTTCCAAATCGGGTGAAAATATTTTTCTTGATGAACTTCAGCACAATCCTGGCATCATTGGTGGGGGTAGCAATGGCTTCTACCCATTTCGACACATAGTCAACTGCAACAAGTATATATTTGTTCCCAAAAGAAAGTGGGAAAGGTCCCATGAAATCAATGCCCCACACATCAAACAACTCAATCTCCATTATTGGAACAAAGGGCATTTCATGCTTTCTTATGATGTTCCCTGCTCTTTGACATCTGTCACATTTTTTTATAAAGATATTAGCATCTTTAAACAGGGAAGGTCAATACATATCTGACTGTAGTACTTTAGCTGCTATTCTTGATCCGGCAAAATGTCCCCCATAAGGGAAACTGTGGCATTGCTCCAGTATCTTCTGTTGCTCTTCTTCAGGAATGCATCTTCGCAGTAGTTTGTCGGAACACCTCTTATAAAGCAAAGGGTCATCCCAAAAATATTGCTTGGCTTCATGATGGAATCTCCTTCTTCCTTGGTAACTTAAATGATACGGCTCTATACCAGCAGCCAAGTAATTTGCAATATCTGCAAACCAAGGAGCATTCCTTTCAGAGATCATAAGTAATTGCTCATCAGGGAATGTTTCCTTGATCTGATCTTCTTCTTGTGAACTCCTCCTCTCTAATCGAGATAGGTGATCAGCAACCTTATTGTCACTTCCTTTCCGGTCTTTAATCTCAA
>JAVKPL010000648.1:0-14978 GCA_032173675.1 Gastrolobium villosum
AATCTGAATAAAGAACAAATGTTTCATTCTAAACAGGGACATTTAGACATCAATGTAAAAAATGATGAAGGAAAAAAATAGTAACAAAATAATTTCCTAAAGTTACAATATCACACATAACAAAGTCGATTTCTATACGCTCTTTCCTCACGAAGTCAATGCTTCTGATCTGCATAAGGGGCATAATTTTTTCACGAGCAGCCATTTCTTTAAACAATTTGCATGAAATTCATGACTGCATTGAAGAACTCCAATGTTCTCCCCATTCTTATATTCATTCTATGAAATCATATACAATATTCAAATTAATAGGGAAAATGAAATATTAAATTAATGGAAAGAACTTCCCAGAAAGTTTGCCATGTGAAAAGTCAATGCCCTAAATTACTCTAATATATTAAATTAAACAGAATGCTAAAATTCATACCTGGCATATTATGCACAAATCAGTATCTTGTTCCTCAGAAGCCGCTTCCTCCGAATTAATAACATTGGCAGGAATTGCATAAATTTTTGTCTTCATTTGACTTGTAATCATTACCTCTGATACACCTGAGCTCGCATTGCCAATCCTTTCACCCAATGTAATTAGCTCCTGTTAAATTCAGAAAAGGAAATAATTTTAAAATTTCCATAATCACTAATTTTTTTGTATCCTAGACCTCTTTTCTATTCACATAGATAGGAAAATACAATATCAGTATTTGTCTACTTGCCTCATAAGACATATCCTGAATGTCCAAGCTCCTATCAGTGTGATGGTCAACCAATAAAGCAACATCCTGCATAATTAAGCTTCAACTGTTAAGACAATCAATAGAAGTATGTAATGTAAAAGGATATGATTCTATCTGTGCAAAGTCCTAAGGAGTACAAAAAGTGGTTATTCCGAGAAATAGGAAATATTACATCAACTTGGAGAAAGCCCGTGGGAGGAATATTTCCATGTCTAACAGTTGTCTCCAGCATGCCTCCTCTATGAGTTTGGTATATCTGTAGACCTGCAGATGGTGCAGGATCAACATGCCTAGTAGCCATCTCAAAACCATTCTGTGTGGGGATTGCAGCATTTCTTGGTGGATTTGTTGGATCTCTATATGAAGCTGCAGTTACTTGGGGATGAAAGTTGGTTGAGTGACCTCTCATCCCTTGCACAGGCGGTGTTCGATGGTGAGATCTAAGGTACATGGGATTGACAGGAGAAGGATGAGGAATTCTCAGGCCTCTTCTGTTGTCAGTTGTAGCAGTTGTAGCATAATATCTCTGCAGACCCATACTTGCATTTTCTAATAAACTTGCATTAACATTGGGAGCTGCAGAATAAGAGGGAGACAGTCAGAAAGACCAAATCCATTCATAACATGAAGAAATCAAAGAAAATCTGAATGCATTGTTTGGCACTTGGGCTGACACCATTGGAGGCAGATTATGCATAAAAGAAAAAAAAAAAACTTTTTATTAGTTCCAATCTTAAGTTGTACAACTGAGTTTTCATAAAATACAAGACTTTACACAAATTTAATTCTTGGTAGAAAACACCACATACAAGAAGCTTTAATTTTCATTTTATATCAGGAAGCCTGAATAAAACTTCTTAGGTGAGTGCTATTTTAAATTATTCACTTTCAAGATATCTATGTAATGATAATATGCATCTAAAAAGGGTATCACTGAACAAAACAAAAGATAAAGAAAGACATCGTTACCTTGTACATAGGGCATGAGATGAGATTGAAAGTGTTGGCGGGAAATTGAAGCAGTATCCATCAAAGCAACCCCGTCAATGAGTCTACAATTAATTGTGTTTTCTGAATTTGTCACTACTGTGTAGATATTAGGCTGAGAGTGGATGCCATTCATTTGATCCATGGTAAATCTACAAAATGTAAACTTATCAATATCTCTCGTCATACAACCCAAAAAGATTTAGGTGTACATGTAAACTTTAAAACTTTTCGGCCATTATCTAAACAGGGAAAAGTGTATATATTTTTACATTACACAACTTACCTCCTTTCACTCTCATTGGCCATCTCAAAACCATTCTGTGTGGGGATTGCAGCATTTCTTGGTGGATTTGTTGGATCTCTATATGAAGCTGCAGTTACTTGGGGATGAAAGTTGGTTGAGTGACCTCTCATCCCTTGCACAGGCGGTGTTCGATGGTGAGATCTAAGGTACATGGGATTGACAGGAGAAGGATGAGGAATTCTCAGGCCTCTTCTGTTGTCAGTTGTAGCAGTTGTAGCATAATATCTCTGCAGACCCATACTTGCATTTTCTAATAAACTTGCATTAACATTGGGAGCTGCAGAATAAGAGGGAGACAGTCAGAAAGACCAAATCCATTCATAACATGAAGAAATCAAAGAAAATTTGAATGCGATCAAAAAAAAAAAAAAAAAAATTTGAATGCATTGTTTGGCACTTGGGCTGACACCATTGGAGGCAGATTATGCATAAAAGAAAAAAAAAAACTATTTATTAGTTCCAATCTTAAGTTGTACAACTGAGTTTTCATAAAATACAAGACTTTACACAAATTTAATTCTTGGTAGAAAACACCACATACAAGAAGCTTTAATTTTCATTTTATATCAGGAAGCCTGAATAAAACTTCTTAGGTGAGTGCTATTTTAAATTATTCACTTTCAAGATATCTATGTAATGATAATATGAATCTAAAAAGGGTATCACTGAACAAAACAAAAGATAAAGAAAGACATCGTTACCTTGTACATAGGGCATGAGATGAGATTGAAAGTGTTGGCGGGAAATTGAAGCAGTATCCATCAAAGCAACCCCGTCAATGAGTCTACAATTAATTGTGTTTTCTGAATTTGTCACTACTGTGTAGATATTAGGCTGAGAGTGGATGCCATTCATTTGATCCATGGTAAATCTACGGAATGTAAACTTATCAATATCTCTCGTCATGCAACCCAAAAAGACTTAAGGTGTACATGTAAACTTTAAAACTTTCCGGACATTATCTAAACAGGAAAAAATGTATATACTTTTAAAAACTGACACCTTTTTTTTTGTCAACTATCTCTCTTAAAATGACACAACTTTACATCCTTTAAAATTATACACACTTTTCTCATCTAAATATGTGTACTTTCCATAGCATTGACAGTGTTTCGTAAAGAAGGAAAAGAAAAAAAAAAAAGAAAAAACAAATGAAAAAAACCTTAAATTGGGATTGGTTACCGTTGTAAAACAAAAAAACAATTACAAAGGCATATAATCCTTAACGAGGAAGATAGAAACTTAACCGTTATCGGTCTATGCAGATAACGGCTCTTTATAATATATAACGGTTTTGCACAGCATTGGCAATGTTTCGTAAAAAAGAAAGAAAACGAAAAAGAAAAAAGAAAAGAAAAGAAAAATTAAATTGCAAGTTTATTAAAGAAAAACATACCAACAATTAGCAAGACACATTTTCTAAAAGTTAAACGTATACGATGAAACCATAAACTGGATCATTGCCGCAGATAATAATGATTTTCCATTTAATAATTCAAAATCTAAAATTGTTAACTTTAGTTATGAACAGTGTTTTACAAATCAATAAAGAAATTTCAATGTTAAAAAAGAAAAAAGAAACACACATCAGAGTGATTAAGGCAGAAATTGAAATTGTTGAAGTGCTGTAAGGGCAAGACACTGTAATTGAGCGGAATATCGAAGGCTGTCTAAGAGTGATTTTGATCATTCAAGCCGTGCCTAGGATTTCTATTAATACACTAAAGAAAGCGCTAATTCACATATCAAATGACGATACTGCCCTTTCTTTAACGGTCTTCTTGTTTTCAATTTCAAAAACATAGCAAAAGACACAATTGTCCATTGATTTGTACAACTATAAAAGTGCTAATGCGACCATCAAATTCTAAATTTTTCTTACTAAATCTGACTAGTTAGCATTAAAATCTATTCACAAATAAAAATTAATATTAGTTCGCATAGACTACCGAGAAAATCGGTTAATCAAAGAAAATTCACCATTTGTTTATGAAAGCAACAATCCATGGTAGCATTACTAACGGCAAAAATAAACCAGAATATGATATCAAGAAATCGTTTTGCACATAACATAACACAGATTAAACAGGCTAAACCAATTATTAAATCCACTATTATCAAACTAAACCAATTATAGATTGCTCTAATTCAATTAGAGAATAAGAGTATGTTTGGATTCTCTTATTTTTAAGCTGGAAGCTACTTATAAGCTAAACCTAACAAAAAATAGCTTAAAAAAGAAGCTAAAAGCTATTTTGTAATTACATAAAAAATTTAGCTTAAAAATTACTTAAAAGCACATGTTTCAAGAAAATTATCTCTTTTTATCTTTGTAACTTTCATTTTAAAAAAAATCACACAATTCAAGAAAAATAGATAAGAGTTTAAAAAAAAAAGAGTTTTTAATTTTCAACTTTTTTCTTAGTTATAACAAAAAAAATTTTTTTTCCAAAACCTGTTTGGTTAGTTAGAAACTTATATGTAGTTTTTTTTTTTTTTTTGGTTACAAACTTATATGTAGCTTCTGGCTCTTATAAAAAAGAGGATCCACACTAAGTTGTACGATCAACTGATAAATTAAGTATAACTTGCGATGTTATTAAACTCGAATTGGACCGGCTTGTTGACAACTGGATTATGGATAAGTCCAGTTCAGTGATGGATAGATTTTGCAATCCACCCAATATTAAACTGGTAAACCGAGTATAACTCAGCTGTCCAAGTGGTATTAAATTGGTACCAGTTTTTCAAATGAACCGGTTTTAAAACTTTTAATAAAATACTTTAAATTTTGCAAACTTAAAAAGAGCGAAACCATGACCTGTTGAAATATCAACTAGACATCATAGAACGATTTCCAGGAATACTAAAGAAAGAAAATATCCTTGTAGACAAAAAAAAAAAATCATTTGGATTTTAGGCATTGAGCAATCGAAGTCATTAATTAAAGATTAGGAACCTACCATGTTCTTAACAACAACAAAAAAGTATTGACTACCCAAATTTTGCCCTTCCCGCCGATTGCTTCTCCGGCGGTGATTGTTCGCCGGTTTTCTCTGTAGCTTGTGATTCACAAGTTTTGGCTCACAGTAAGCGCTTTCTCATTCTGATTTTTATTTTCATCTTTGCTTTAATACAACTATGAACCTATTTTCAGTGTTTGTTTGATTGTATTAATTTGAAGGAATATATTAGAGGGTATCTGGTACCATGCATGTAGGCTTTTATAAACCACGTTTCGTTTGAATAATTTCGGTTGATTAATTGCTGGGTTTTAATATTTCGTTTTCTGTGTTATATCTATTTTACTTTAGTCTGTGGATTATATTGGGGGACCTAATAAAGAAGAATGAGAATCTGAAATGTATACTTTAGAGAGAATGAGAATTGAGAACAAAGCACAGTATAGACTAGAGAATTGCTGAAGTATTTGAGAAATTGAGAAAGAGAGGGATTTAGTGGTTGGTGAGAGTATATTTCAAGAGATGATAATGGCGCTTTAAAAGGGTGTTGAGTGTTGTTGTGACTTGAGAATGGAAAGTATTATTTTTAAATTGTTGAGAGAAAAAAAAATTGCAAAATGATTGGATTACTGGTTAACTCTAAAGCAAATACTAGGTAGCTGTACCAAGTAAGAGTAGAAAATAGTAATAAATTCTTATTTTAGGAAAATAATTGAGTGTGGCTATATTCATTGGTCTATATTATTGTTTGTCTTTTCTCAGAGCTTGCATGCATGTACTTCCATCTGTAATAGGAAGATGAATTTCGTTTTTGGGTTTCTTGGAGTTTGAACTTTTGGTGCTTTACTTGTTTACACAATTCAGAATGGCAAAATCAACTTGTAGTTCCATTTCATAGGTTTAACTCCCCCTTTTGCATGTCAAGTTCCATACATGACCCAAACGCTTTTTTTATTTATTATTATTTTCTTTCACTTTATAACTTTGCATGCTCATTTTATTACTCAATTAGCTGAACTATATGGACTGTTTACTTTGCTTGTAAAGTTTGTTCAAAGACTAAATTTCTCTTCTCTTTTTGCCTCAAATCCCTATTATAGGGCAGATGGGGTTGTAACGATGATATACAGATTATTTACTCTGCTTGTGCATTTGTTTCCATGTTGCTCTAATGATTCTGTTTGAAATGCAGAATATGTGGGATTTGACGCTAGATATGGATCTACTACCAGAGCTTCCTGAAGAATGCACTTTTGAAACAGCTTTTGCAGACTTGGTTGTGAGCTCATTAACAAAAACACAGTACAATCTCAATCTTGCCCTGTATTTTGTACATCTAGGCGCTAACACTACTAATCATTTATCAGGACAATTCCTTGCAATAAGCTGTGTGGTCTAATGAGGAAAATAATAGGAAGCTGTAAGGATCTGAACCAGCAATTTCAAGAATAAAATGGAAACAGAGACAATTTCTATATATTTCTCAATCAACAGTATCAATTACAATTAATCATCAACACTAAGAACAACATTAATCCAAGATTCTCCCTAATTACAGATAACAGAAACAGATTGCAAAATAAAGGAAAGAATGATAATAAGAAAGATAGGTTCAGAGGAGTTGGAGAGCCCCTGATCTCTCCCAAGGTCCAAGTTCCATTTTGTCCAAAGATCCCCACTCCTTCCATGCTGCTCCCTATTTAACTGAATTCCCTAACAAACTTTTCCTACATGATGAGTCAGCGTAAAGGAATATTATTCTCTACATTGTTGCCTATGAAAGACTTAATGTTGAGCCCTTAATATCATTTATGGGTCGTAACAATACTCCCCCCCAAAAGATTCACCTTGTCCTCAAGGTGATGGTCAGTAAACTAGTGTCCTCCCCCAGGATCCCACTGCTTAAAATATAAAGGCCAATTGATGCATGAAGCAACATAACAACCGCCACCAGGATCCCATTGTGTGAGCTGTAAAGGCCAACATATGCTTACAGAAATATAAGCTCCCCCCGGATCCCATTGTCCATGGCAGCCAATTTCAACCTCCCTCAAATCTGGAAATTTTCTAAAATTAAAGCTATAAGAATGACCGTTCTCTTGACATAAAAAACCATCGGAATTGTCAGTGAAAGGATCTTTATAAAGCTTTTGAACTTTTGAAAGGTATTTGAAATCAACTTGGAGAACATAATGCAGAGGAGAAGAAACAAGTAATCCCTGCATTCTAGGAATTAACTTGTGAACCCCATGCCTGATATCATATGTAGAACCATGATGGAAGAGACGAAGACGGTTATGCAGATCCATGTTAAAACCATTCATGAATCTCTCCGTTACGAAAATGCAACGTCTTGGTGTGCTCCTGTGTTTTGTCTTGCTTGCGCAAATCGCATGGAAAATTCCCTTGTATGGTAGATAATTCCTCCATCGTATGTACAAGCTTCCTGACAACACCTGACTCCACCATGGAGAGGAGATGGCAGCAGCATCCCATTTGTCATGGAATTTCTGATGTGCTCTGTTCTGTTTGTGGCAGCCGGTGCTGACCAAGATGATTAGGGTTTGCCATAAGATGAAAAAGTAGACAAGACAATTGGATTGATTGGGCTGAGTTATGAATGCACGTATTTGAACAACTTGGTCCGCAATGAACTCAATTGGGCTGCGCACTAAGTATTTAGGCTCACTGAACCCAAACATTGTTATGAATTCATAGATCTAATTCTTATATAAAATAAGCACAAAGAACTTACTGTATTCGGGTTGGATTGTAGATTGGGCCGAAAACATCATATTACTTTGGGTTGGGCCTACACTTTTCTGCATCCTCATTCTTAACCTAAATCCTTCCTTGTTCTTTTTATTATTTCTGTCAGTAGCCGCCGTTGCAAATAGTAGCGCTACATTCCCACACCAAGCTGAAACTGGCGGGTCAGGCAGTGGTGGTGGGTCGACTACCACCATCGGAGGTTGGGGTATCTTCAATTCATGTATCTTCAATTCATGTACCACCTTGGCCAAGAGTTCCCCCGCTTCCATGGCTTCCGCAAGCACCTCGGTCTCTTCCTTTAGCTCTTCCCTCGTCATCTCTTCTTTTTCTTTCTCCATTAATGCAAAACCAAGTGGATGTTGTTCTTGATTCCTCCTTCCTTTTTGGTTTTCAAACTCCTCATCAACTGTGTTTTTCTCCATTAGAGCAAGAATCATGTGCTTCACTTCAGTTTCTATCTTCTCATTTTCTTCTGCATGCGTTCGTCGCCATTGTCTTCGTCCAAGGATGTGTTGCAGAGACGTCTTTTTCTTTTCATAAAGGTTTGAGTCCGGTGGTTCCGATGGAAGTGGTGATTTGACAACCACCACCGGAGGATGTGGCGCAATCGGAACTTGTGATTTCTGAATCGTACTCTGTTGATCTTTATTCCTTTGTCGATTCCATTTCGCTTTCAGATCCTGCAGCGATCCAATTACTTCAGCTAAACCTGCCTCAACACTTCGGAGTCTCTCCTCTGTTCTTCCCATCCTCGCCTCCATCGCTCCCATTCGCTGATCCATAGTTCTGGTCAAAACCATTCAATGCTCACAGGAAAGAGAGCTTTGATACCAATTGTAAGGATCTGAACCAGCAATTTCAAGAATAAAATGGAAACAGAGACAATTTCTATATATTTCTCAATCAACAGTATCAATTACAATTAATCATCAACACTAAGAACAACATTAATCCAAGATTCTCCCTAATTACAGATAACAGAAACAGATTGCAAAATAAAGGAAAGAATGATAATAAGAAAGATAGGTTCAGAGGAGTTGGAGAGCCCCTGATCTCTCCCAAGGTCCAAGTTCCATTTTGTCCAAAGATCCCCACTCCTTCCATGCTGCTCCCTATTTAACTGAATTCCCTAACAAACTTTTCCTACATGATGAGTCAGCGTAAAGGAATATTATTCTCTACATTGTTGCCTATGGAAGACTTAATGCTGAGCCCTTAATATCATTTATGGGTCGTAACAGAAGCTAACTAGGTACGACATCAATTTGATAATATATTGTCCTTTTAGTCCTTTACATGAAAACAAAAAAAGAATGTAATGTGCTTACATTAATTTACACTTATTCTGTAGAATGATTAGGAAGTTCAGGGACCATGAAGTAAATTTTCTTTGCTAGAATGCAACTGATTGATTTTAGTGTAACTTTTAAGCCCGAGTACATTCTGTTGTCAGGATTGATTTCTCATTCGGTAATCTTGAGGTAGTAATACATGTGACATATAGTAAGGTTGGTATGGATATTGATCAAAATATTGGAAACTTTGAAGGTAAGTTGCATCCATTAACTTTTTCGAATCTTTATGATCTAATTGTGAAATAAATGTACTAATTAAGATTAAAAAGATATTTGCATCTTTAGTTTGCAATAACCCGATTCTTCTTCACAGTGTAGTTGGGTTCATGCACAGATTGTCCTGGAACTTGTCAATTAGGTTCAAATATTGAAAAAGAAGGGTTCCACATTTGCCACACTGCACGACATAGGTATGTGTTACAAGTTTGCTATTATTATTTTTTATTAATTTGTTATTTTTTAATTGTTGCTTTGTTCAGGTTAGTGGATAAGTGATACTCTCCGGCAAGTATACCGATCGCACAAGTAATAAAGTGATAAATAAAGTTCGTCTCCACAGGGATTAGGATCGAATATCAACTAAACTTTTTCTTAAAGAATGGAAGTTTTCAAAGAGGGTTTTTGACAAATATTGTCAATTTTATGGAAATTGAATTTTGAAAATAAAAGACTTGTTTTTGTATTTTTAGATTGAATAATAAAACAATAAAATTGAAAATTGTTTTGTAAAGATTATGAGAAAAGCATTGTAGCCAGGGTTCATTCACCAGATGATCCCCGCTTTTTACTCCGGATTGATTTACAATAATTATTTATATAATTACTTAGATAAATTATCCTCTAAAAAGAGTTAATAGTTAACCCCCAATTCCTTGCAGGGTTAACCCTTTAATCCCATGAGAAACCCCAATTCCTTGCAATGTTTCTCATGGGATCAAGCAATGGGCGCGATAATTTAAACATCTGCAATCATATACACGTCTATTCCTAGCACGCATACAGATTGTTATCTTACCCCTTTTCCGGATCAAAACCCCAATATTCCTATCTAGGGTTTTGATCCTCAGAATATCTCCAACTATCAGATTGATCAACTCTAACAAAGGGAATATAAAATTCGCACAGAGTAAAGATAAAGATAATTATATAAATTAAAAGCCACAAATCAATCCTTCGTGTCAAGGGTTCAGATATGGATTGTGACCCTGACTGCAATAAAAATGATCTAGCCGATCAACATCATGATCGCTGATCTAAACTTCAACATAAATTAAATGGAAGATAAAGAAATACTAGAAAAGAGATGAAGAACGAAGAACGCCTCTTGTGCCCTTCTCCTCCGGTCTCCAGTGTCCAGATCTGCTTCTCCACCAAATTGTGTCTTTTCTGAATTGTGCCTCAATGACTGACCTAATCGCATAAAAGGTTATTTTATAATGTTTTTTTCTCGTTCCAAAAATGCCCCTCAGAAAACACGGAGATCCGTCCCGCAAACCGGCGCCGGTTGGCGCAAGTCAGCGCCACGCTTCTGCCGAAAATCGTGAACCGGCGTTGGATGGCGCCATGATGTGCAATTTTGGGGCGCCACCTTGCGCCATAATTTGATGAAAAAGTGGCGCTACTTGGCATGGAAATGGCGCCAAGTAGCGCCAAGCTACTGCCATTTTGTTGCTTTTCCAGAATCCGGCGCCGGTTGGCGCCACTTCCAAAGTACTGCTGTGCAGTTCGGAAACTGGCGCGGGTGTGCGCCAGTGTGGTGCCGGTCCGCGCCGTGCTTCTGGAATTTGTAGTGTGTTGCACCCGTGTAGAATTGCATTAACAGGCTTTTTATAATTTTCACTTCTTTTTCCTGTAAAAATACAACTAAAAGGTGAATATTATTGACATAGAAAGAATCATTATAATTAGCAAATATGTATTTAAATTGCTCTCTTATGACTCAATTCTTATCAATTTTAACATAGAAAAATCCTACTTGCCAGGGCACATCAAACAATTCCCAGATTTAAACGTTGCTGTCCCCAGCAATGTAAAAGACTTAATCCAGGAAATATTCACTTAATCCAACGTAACAATCATAGACACTCTCAGACACAATATTCAATGCATGCCTGACTCAATATCATGAACTTCCAATAATGCCATCAGCTTCTTAAATATACAAGTCTACATTGATTACCCCTCACACAGATAAATAATGTTCACTCAACACTCAGTGTTTAAGGGTATCATGAGCACTCAATTACTCAAAGCTATAACACTACCATATGCTTGATCATATTCTCAAAAATTCTTAAAATTGAAGAATCAAACACATGCATCAATTGATCAAAAGGATTTCACAGGTTGTAACTTGGTCGAGGTAATAGGTAGGAAAATTTGGATAGTAGCTCAAACAACCAAGAGATTGAAAACTGATATTATTTCATTTTTAACAAATTCAACTCAATTGTTTTGCTACACTAACATTCCCACAGAATTTCGGGAATTAATTCCTTCCAACCACCTTTTATTTTATTTTTTCTTTTTTTCTTGCTTTTCACATTACCCTTTCTCTCTTTTGTTTTTATAAGGGTGTATATGAATTTTTTCATCCCTTAATTCCTTGACCTTTATGGAGCTTACCTCAATTTCTTTATTTTATTTTCAACACATTCATTGATTCAATCTCAACTAAGATAAGTCCTATGGATATTGGCTAAACCATTAATCAGGCCATACGTCATTTTACAACAAATCAGTTCAGGCTCAAAAGGGCTAGCAAGAGAAAATTTCATACAGGTGGGTTATTCTGGCCAATAGCTAATAAGAACAAAATGTCTTTATCATATCAGTCAATGCATGCATCACAGAAAAACAAATCAAGTTCTAGAGTATTACAACAGTGAGGCCTCTCAACAAAAATTTCAGTGTTTAGGCTCAAAACCTCACAGCTATGGTATCAATGCAGACTCAAGACAATTGACTTCAGACATTATCAGAATTCACAATATTAACTCAGACAAACGAGCAATCATGCAATCTAATTATGCCTATGCAATGTTATGCCAGAAAGTCATACAATATATTCCAAGAATTTAATCATGTACATTAATAAGATGAGCACATTTAAACCTGGGATTTGTTCAAAACACACACATTTTTTTATTTTTTTTATTATTAATTTTTTTTATTTTTTTATATAGCACACAAAATAACTATATAAAAATAACTAGGAAAATTAAAAGAGTTAGAACATCTCCCCTGATAGAAGAATTGCAGTTCTAAGGTGCAAGTCTACCATTCCCAGATTTAGAGCATTGCTGTCCTCAGCAATAATTAAACCACAAGAAGGAAGAAAATCCTGCACAATAGAACAAACAGTGGCATATAGAAGAAACTATAATGCACACATTAAAACATCAGAGAAAAATATACTAACACAAAATAACTTAAAAATACGAAACAGAAAAATAAACTAATATACAAGATCTCCGTCAGCAAGGAGATATGATCAACCCTCCATTTCATCCCCCTCAGCAGTGTGGGATGACTCAGCAAATGAAGGGTCTGGTGGTACTGGTTGCCTTGGTGTATGGGACCACCATTCCCAGATTTGATCCAAACCATGGATCCATGTTAAGAACTCTTGAAGCTTTGATTTTTCCGAGAGGTAGAGTCTCGGTGTCTCTTGTCAAACTTCAGCTCTCGGAGTCTCTTCCAACTTGTATCAAAGAAGTTCACTACTTCCTTTCTTCTTACCTTCTTCTTTGTAGGAGTACGCCTCTCTTGAAGCGTTCTCACCTCTTTGACATCATCAATTAAATTCTTAGGAAGATTTTTCACTTCCACTTTTGGGGTTCCATCTTCTTTGTCCTCATCTTTGAGATTTTGAGGAAGCTCAACTGCTACATCTTTTTCTTCCTTAAATACTTCAAGACTAAAACAATCATCTTTGTGAGAAGATTGTTTTAAAGAATTAAAGACATGAATAGTGACAGTCTCATCATTCATTCTTAGCTCTAGCTTCCCGCTTTCCACATCAATTAGTGCACGAGATGTAGCTAAGAAAGGTCTACCTAGCAAAAGTGGCATTTCAGCTCCTCCTTCCATATCCAACACCACAAAATCAGCAGGGAAGATGAACTTGTCTACCTTCACAAGAACATCTTCTATTATTCCACTAGGTTTTCTTACAGACTTATCAGCAAGTTGAAGAGATGCCAAAGTGGGTTTCAAATCAGTAATCCCCAGAGATTTACAAACAGACAAGGGCATTAGATTTATACTTGCCCCAAGATCACACAAGGCTCTACCAAATTTGGTGTTCCCAATTTCAATAGGAATATTGAAGCTCCCTGGATCATGACGCTTAGGCGGGAACTTCTTTGTAATTATAGCACTACACTCTTCAGTGAGTGTCACTGTTTGGCATTCCTGCAACTTGTGCTTTCTTGATAAGAGGTCCTTCATAAACTTGGCATAATTGGGCATGTCAGCCAAGGCTTCAGCAAAAGGAATATTTATATGTAATTTCTTGAAAATATCAAGAAATATGCCATATTGTTACTTTTGAGCATCCTTCTTGAATCTGTCAGGATAAGGTGCCATGGCTCGCACATATTCAGGATTCAGCTCAAACCTCTTGTTTTCAGCAACAATAGGAGGCTCTTTTTCTTCTCCTTTCTGAAGAGGTGTCTGGACATTAGAAGGAATCTCCTCTTCTTTTTTTGGCTCCTCCACCGCCTTAAGCTTTTCTAGAGCTCCTACCACCTTACCACTTCTAGTTGTGATAAACATACAATCCTCTTTGGAATTTTTAAATGTGTTACTAGAGGAAGTGCCTGGATTTTTATCAGCAACTTGCTTAGCCAACTGGCCAACTTGATTCTCCAAATTCCTGATAGAAGCACTCATGTTCTTAATAGTGGCCCCAGTCTCTTCCATGAAGGCATTGGAGTGTTGAGCCATTTGTCCAACTAACCTCTCCAAATCAGAAGGTTCCTTAGCTTGGACTGGTGGAGGCTGCAAGTAGTTGTTGGAATTGTAATCCAGTCCTGTGCCTTGAGCTCTCCTCTGAAAATTGTTATTTCCAGAAGGGAAATTCTGATTCCTAGGAATGTTTCTTGGAGGAGATCTTTGCTCGTACCATACTCGATTCACTGTCACTTGTTGAGGAGAATCAGAAGATAACAAAGATGAGCATTCATTGGATTCATGCTCACCCTTGCAATATTCACAAACCACAGATGCAACTTGCATAGTGGAAAGTTGCATCTTGTCCAGCCTTGAGGTCAAATTTGCTAGCTATTGTGCTAACAATTTATTTTCAGCTAGAACTGCATCATTGTTATCCAGGTGTAGAATACCTCTCTTAGACTTGGCTGTCAAACCTTCATTTTCATTGGCAGTCATTCTCTCTATTAACTCAAGAGTCTCATTTGCTCTCAAGGATTTGATGCTACCACCTGCTGCACCATTCAGTATCCGAACTTCAGGTTTACACCCATTAAAAAAAATTCGGACCTGATCACCATTGGTCATAGGGTAATGAGGACATCTCCTCATTAGATCCTTGAAGCGGTTCCATGCTGCACACATAGTTTCACCCTCAGCCTGGGTGAAATTGGTGATATCATTCACCATCTGGTTAAACCTCTCCATGGAAAAGAACTCAGCAAAGAATTTATTTGAGAGACTCTCCCATGATGGAATACTTCTTGTTGGTTGCCTTTCCAACCAATTCAAGGCTTTCCCTTTAAGAGCAAAGGGAAACAGTCTCAGCCTGACTGCATCATTGGACACCTGGGGGTGTTTAGTGGAGTCACAGATCATCAGAAATCTATCAATGAACCTGTGAGGGTTCTCATCATCTTCT
>JAVKPL010000649.1:0-15064 GCA_032173675.1 Gastrolobium villosum
GTTGTTTGGGAAAGCATGCCATCTGCCTGTTGGGTTGGAGCATATAGCACTGTGGGCAGTCAAGTTTTTAAACTTTGATTCCAAGGCAACAGGTGAAAAAAGGTTGCTGTAACTAGATGAATTAGATGAATTCCGCCTGCGAGCATATGAAAGTGCCAGCCTGTACAAGGAGAAAACTAAGTTGTGGCATGATAGGAAGATCACACCTAAGGACTTCAAAGTGGGGGATCAGGTGTTGTTGTTCAACTCAAGGTTGAAGTTGTTTCCAAGCAAGTTGAGGTCCCATTGGTCTAGACCGTTTGGGGTTAAGAGCATGAAGCCTTATGGAGCGATGGAAATATGTTCTCAGGACTCTGACCAAAGTTTCACTGTTAATTGTCAGAGGTTAAAGCTGTACATTGGATTTGCTGTGGACAGGCAACTGATTTCAGTTGCCTTGTTAGAGGTAAGTTAGTTCATACCCGTCAGGCTCGCAACGTTAAACACGCGCTGAGTGGGAGGCAACCCACTGTACCAGGTATGTGATGTTGATTTTCAGATTATGTTCAAAGAAGAGAAGAGGGAAAAATGTTGAAAATTTTGAGAAAAATTCTGACAAGTGCTGGCTGCTAAAACGTTCACACTGAATGCTTTAGCGCTCTACAAGAATTCTGACACACGAGCTCTCTGACTTGGAGCGCTAAAACTTTCACACTGAACTCTTTAGCGCTCTACAAATACATAAAGTGCAAGCTCTCTAGTCCAGCGCGCTAAAACGTTCATCACGACCGTTTTAGCGCGGAGTTGCACACCACATGTGTCCACTTATCTGGTCCTGGGCGCTAAAACGGTGGATTCTCAATGTTTTGGCGCCGAGTCACTTAAAATTGAACTGCACAGGTTCTTTTCCCTCACTTTTTCTTTCACTTCACATTCACTCCACATACCTCCTGCATTTTATTTTTTTTCTTGCACTTTCACTACCAGAATTCGATCACCTCCTCAAGAACAAGGTATGAATCATCTCCGTTCTTTTTGCAAGATTGAATGCATGTGTCATGAATTATATCTAGGTTGCTTAGGGTTTTTTTTTTCTTTTCTTCTTTTCATTTCTTTTCATCATGATTCCTTGCATGTTGCTGTTAAGATTGTGTTTTGTATGTTGTTGGGGGGCTGAATATAATGTTATTTCTGGGTTTTTGGGTTTATATCAATGACCACAATGTCACATCTTTGCACACACGCACAAGGTGTTTGCTCAAATGCCTGACTCAGAATAGTCAGAGCGCTAAAACGCTGGTTCTCAATGTTTTAGCGCTCAGACTGGGTACAATAGGATTACGGCCAGGCCGCTAATATGCTCCCGTGACCATTTTAGCGCCCAACCCCTGCATACACACACAAGGTGTTTGTTGAAATGCCCGACTTAGAACAGTCAGGGCGCTAAAACACTGAATTTCAACGTTTTAGCGCTCAGACAGTATAAAACAGGATTGTGGCTAGGCCGCTAAAACGCTCCCAGTGACCGTTTTAGCGCCCAGCCCCTGCTGCAAACATGATTTTTACTTGATTCTGGGAATTAAGGGGGATGTCACTGGTTTAATGGTGGATTAATTTGAATGATGTTCTTCATCTAAATCTGGGAATTACATGCTATATTGTTCATTGCATTACTGACTTGTTCCTTTGATGCACAGATATGTCTACTTCTCCACCCAAGAAAGTCAGCAAAAAGAGGTCTAGGGGGTCCAAAAATTCAGCACCTCCACCACCTCCACCTCATGTTTTTGATGAGCACTTTTGGAGAAGTGCTGAACATGAAGACATATTCACTAAGAAAACCTCCCATAGACCCTTTGTCCGGGAAAGACAATTCATCCTGGATACTGATGAATATCCAGAGTTCCAGTCTCAGTTGAGGAGACGGGAATGGGTTACTTTTGGAGAAATTTTGGTGAACAGCAGCCCGACTATAGCCCGGGAGTTTTATGCCAATGCGTATAATGGTGATCAAGGAGGACAAAGGACTTTCATGAGCTGGGTGAGAGGAAAACAGGTTAAGTATGATGCCTACACCATTCAAAAGCTGCTGAAGATCAAAAACTGTGATACCACCCAGGCTTTAACTTCTGACTTCCGCAGAAATATGTGAAAAATTGATATTCCACCAAGGAGGAGGGATCCTGCTTTTGAGGGTTGGACTAAATTGGGAGCAGCTGAACCCATTTTGCAAACTGTTGCAAAACCTGGTGAAAAATGGGAAATGACCAAGGATAGGGTCAATCCCAAACAGCTTTGGTTGAGGCAATTAAATGGAGAAGCCAGGGTGTGGTTCCACTTCATAGTTTCAAACATTATGCCTTCCTCCAATCAAGCTGAGGTAAATTTGATGAGGGCTATTTTGATTTCTACAATCATGAATAAGGGGAAAGTGGAGTTGCCTACTCTTCTTCAAGACAGCATATATGATATGGCCCATTCTGACACCAGCACATCTGCTCTAGGCCATTGCTCTCTGATCCAGCTTTTATGCCAGAAAGTTGGAGTGGATATCACTGATAATGGAGTGCAAGTTAAATTGCACCCCAAGATTGATGCTAAGCTAACCAGGGATCAGTTGAGAATTGGAGGGGATGGTCCCAGAGGATTGACACCGGGCAGAAAGCAAGCAGAAAAGCCAAATCCAGACCTTGAAGAGCGAATTAAATCAGGGGAATAGTGGTTGATAAATGGAGATATTCATATGGGGCACTTACGTCGTCGCCTCAAATTTATGCAGGCGAGACAGCAATTATTCCAGACACATGTGATAAAGATGTTGACTGACATATGTGAGGCCCAGGGACTTGAGACGTCCACTTTTCAGCCTGTTGTTTACCCTCATTCTGAGGAGGAGGATGCATTCGAGGCAGTAGTCGGTGCCCGTCTGGATGATGACAGCGAGGCATCTGATGATGACATTACTGATCATGTTGTTCAGGCCCCGGAGGGAGAGACAGTCGTTGCCAGTCAGGATGGTGCAGGACCATCAGCCGAGATTAATGCAGGAGCAGGGACCAGTACAGGTGCAGCACAGGCTGATTATACACCGCTCCCGCATTCTGATCCAGGAGACACCTTTGATCAGATGATGAGGCGACTACATCTTTTGTGGAGTCATGATTTTGCAGTTTATCTGTTGTTATTTTATTTTACTTTTCCAGTATTTTGTTTATTTTGTTGATACAGTTATTTTGTAATCTGGTTAAGTACATTGAGATTTCACTGTTTGTTGATACACATTTGTGATAGTACTGATGCTATTGGCTGTATGTCAATGTGTTTCAGTGATCCACTGCTGTTTTAGATTTAAATTAGTTGCTGGGGACAACAACATTTAAATCTGGGAATTGTGGGTGTGATGTGATTGAATGGAAATTGAACTGCATGGAGAGGTCACACGAGTGGATGAGCCAAAATAGGGAAACATCTCAATCTCTTTTCCTTATTTTTTCTTAGTGTGAATAATTTTAGTGTGATTTAGATGTTAGTGTAGTTTAGAATTTGGATTTAAACTTTTTTTCTTTTATGGAATTTCATGAGGATTTGATTTGATTTAGATGTAAGGTATCTTTGCAATAAGTGAATGAAAGAGGTGTTTGAAACATGAGAAAGAAAGAAAGAAAAAAAGAAGAAGAAAAGGTTGTGGAACACAAAGTGTTTGAGTTTTTGGAGGAGGTAAAGTGAAATGTTAAAAGACACAAAGTGTCTGAAAGAATAGAAAGAAAGAAATTTTTTTGTTAAAGACACAAAGTGTCAGGAAGAAAAGGAGGAAGAAAAGGAGGAAGAAAAGGAGGAAGAAAGTTATAAGTCAAAGAATGAAAAGGAAGAAAGATTGGGGAATTAGGAAGAAAATGATAAATATTGTGATTCCCCCTTATCTGAATCTGATTCATTTGATCTGAACTTTTCCTGCCACAGAAAGCTTTACCTTTAGTCAAGCCATACACCAAGCCTCATTGCCAACCATGTTAAGACCTTTTTGATCTGCCTTATAGATCATTTGTACCATGAATATTGAGAATATGGGCAAGCCTATGGAAGTTGAGTGCAGTGAAGAATGTGTGATAAGTTGATCGCTAGACACTAGTGTGCAAGAGAGTTAAATTCTCACAATTTTTGAGAAGATCCTAGTGAGGGAGTGTTGTTGTTTGGAAGTCTCTGTATGTCATATGTACTAATCTGTTGAAAAGCATATATGATGTTGTGCAATACATGAGAAATAAGAGATTGCATGGGTCTAAGTTGTATCAATGTGATCACTTGTTGAATTCAATCTATCCTCATGAGTTTCATTTGTAAGAATCTTGAATCCCTCTTTGTTGCAAGTTCATTACTGAGGACAGCAATGTCCAAATCTAGGAATTATGATAAACCCCTAGTTCATCATGTTTTTCAGCACAAATTATGATTAATTTGTATGAATAATTAGATGAAAAGGGAGATTAATATCTTATAAGTCCCTCAAGTGCAAGTTCTGAAAGCTTTGTGAAAATCTACATTGTCTTGCAGGTAAAAGAAAGCCCAAAAAGCATTAAAAGAAGGAAGAAGATTTTGGAGGAGAAAAATTGCCTAAGTGTTGATCACTAAAATGGCCACACTGACCGTTTTAGCGCGCTGCTGCAGATCGAAGGAGAAAGTTGCTGGTGCTGAGCGCTAAAACGTCCACACAGACCATTTTAGCGCGCTGCTGCAAATCAGAATTGGAAGTCTCTGGAGCTCAACGCTAAAACGCCCACACTGAGCGTTTTAGCGCCCTGATGTGCAATTCTTCTCTGTTCTCCAACGCTAAAACGTTCAAATCAAGTGTTTTAGCATTGGAGTCAGTTAAAAACAGTTGAGAGGTTATCAGCTATGGACGCTAAAACGCCCATTCAGACCGTTTTAGCGCCCACGTTAGTTAAAAGCAGTTGGTCACGCATCAAGCCGGACGCTAAAACGCCCATTTCTGACCGTTTTAGCGCCCAAATTATTTTTCAGCAGAAATTGTAACACTATAAAAGGCAAAAGGCCTTAAAAATTCTGACATCTATGTAGATATCCATCTATCTCTCTCCCATCTCTTTACCATATCTCTCCTCTCCTATATCAGATCTTTGGATCTAAATTCTTACTTTTTATTTTCCAAATTCTTAGGAGTAGTGTAGCATTACAATTGAAGATTGAAGATCTACTACCATGACAATGGAGTTTGTTCTTTCTTCTTCCTTTGTATTTATTTTCATTATGTCTGAGTAGAGTCCTTTGTAGTCTGATTCAATAGAACTCAAGTGTGTATTTATGAATAATTAATGTGATGTTATGTTTTCCTATTATGTGATTTGTATGAAGTTGTCTTGATCAATCATTCTTGTTAATGAAATAATGTAGAACAGACATGTTTGCATTGTTTTAAAGTTGACAACTTCATCATTAGTATTTTAGTAGTCAAGACATTGATGCTATGATATTAATGTAATCTTAAGACCTTAGTGATTAATGCATGTATTATGAAAGGAATCACCAAGACATTGGAGTTTCTGATTAATGTACCCATCAAGGTAGTAGGACATTACATCTTGATGATAAGTAAAAGGTTGATTAACATCACATGATAGAGAATTCATGATGGAAATTGGTTCATTCATAAATTCATACTTGAGGGAAATTGATATCTGACTACTATTTTAATTCATATTCATATTTTTGTGTTTTGAACTTATCTTATTTTATGTAATTTACATTTCTAGTGACAAGAAACTTATGCAATTCAAAACTCGTTGATTCAAATCAACAACAAGTGGATAATCAGTGCTTGACACAATTCCTCGTGGGAACGATCTTTACTTATCATTTTTATTACTTGTATGACTAGTGCACTTGCTAATCTACACAACAGGTTCACATAAGGTTTGTGACCCTAACTACAATAAAAAGTACTAGCCAAGCATAATCATGGCTACAAATAATCTAATATTCGATAAAAGCATAAAATTGAAGAGAGAAAGATGAAGATGAAGAGCTGTGGAAGAATCCCTCCGAGCACGGCCGTGGGTCTCTTTCTGAGTGTAATCCCCCTGAATGTGTGGAGAGGAGCCTTTATATAGGCAGCAACTAGGGTTTTCTCGCGAAATTCCAAAATTTCCCTTCTGACGAAACGTATAACGGAAACATTACAATTTATTACATAAAAGTTATAACGGAAATATTAAAGTATAACTTTATTACATAAACGTATAACAGAAAGATTTAATTAAAACAGATTTGAATTCAAATTTCAAATTCAAATTTCAATTCAATAGTGGCGTGATCCTCTGGCGCCTTGTTCGGTCTCTCGCGCGGTCTTCCCTTCTTTGTTTTTCAAATCTTGAATATCTTCACCTCTTAACCTATAAAAATATAGAAAAATCAGTGAAAGTGTGTCTGAACATGGATTGTTAATAATTCATTAAAAATAATAACCTTTATTACTGAATTACTGTCAAATCCTTATTCTTTTTACTCTGAAATACCTATATGCTGAAGGCATATCAAACAATTCCCAGATTTGAACGTTGCTGTCCCCAACAATGTAAAAGACTCAGTCTAGGAATCAATCAATTAATCCAACATAATATCGCACAGACAATCAATAAATCACTATACTATGCATGACTGAATTAATGACTCATAACAATGCCTTCTATTTTTATGAAAATATCAGAACCTAGCTTGAACACCCCTCACCAAGATAAACATATAACGCTCAGCACTAAAGTGTTTGGGATAGTAACAATCACTCAATCCATCACAGCAATAACACTACCATAAGTTTGATCATATTCTCAAGTTCCTAAAGATGAGGAACATTAACACATGCACAATTGATCAAAAGGACTTCACAGGTTGTAACTTGGCCAGGTTAAATGGTACGAATTTATGGATAGTAGCTAAAGCAACAATGAGATTGAAAAATTGATATTATTTCATTTTTAACACCTTCAACTCAATGATTTTGCTCCACTAACATTCCCACAGAATTTCAGGAATTAATTCCTTTCAGCCACATTTTCTTTACACCCTTTTTCTTTTTCTTGCTTTTTCCTTTTTTTTTCTCCTTTTATTTAAAGGCACAATTCAGTTGCCTTTCTTTACATTGGCCTCTGTGGAGCTTACCTCAATTTCTTTGTTTTATTTCAACATATCAGTAATTCAATCTCAATTAAGGTAAGACAGTAGGAATATGGATAAGCAATAAGCAGGAATTATGAACAAAAAGCTCAGGCTCAAAGGGGTTAGCAATGGAAAAATTCATATAGGTGGGTTATTTGGCCATGGCTAACAGAATAAAATTTGCCTTAATCATTTCAATCAATGCATACATCTCAGAGAAACAGAGCAAGTTCTAGAATGCTATCATAGTGAGGTCTCTCAGAATAAAATAAGTGTTTAAGCACAAAACTTCACCAGCTATGATGTCAAGCTAGACTTCCAAAAGAAACATTAGGCATCATTAATCATTCAAGCACAAAATTCAGATAAACGAGCAATCATGAAATCTACTCATGCCCATACGATATCATGCCAGAAGTTCATACAATATATTCCAAGAATCCAATCAAGCACATTAACTAGATAAGCACATTTAAACCTGAGAATTACTTGAAATATATATATATATATATATTTTTAATTAATTTTTTTTATATGTATAGCACACAAAATAACTATAAAAATACTAAGAAAATGAAAAGAGTTAGGATATCTCCCCTGATAGAAGAATTGCAGTTCTAAGGCGTAAGCCCACCATTCCCAGATTTAGAGCATTGCTGTCCTCAGTAATAATTAAACCACAAGAAGGAAAACCTGTGCAATGGAACAAATAGTGGCATATAGAAGAGACTATAATGCACACATTAAAACATCAGAGAAAAATATACTAACTAAAATACAAAATAGAAAAATAAACTAATGTACAAAATCTCCGTCAGCAAGGAGATAAAATCAAACCTCCATGTCATCCCACTCAGCAGCGTGGGATGACTCAGCAAATGGAGGATCTGGTGGTATTGGCTGCCTTGATGTTTGGAGCCACCATTCCCAAATTTGGCTCAAACCATGGAGCCATGTTAGAAACTCTTTGAAGCTTTGATTCTTCCGAGAAATAGAATCTCGGTGTCTCTTATCGAACTTCAGCTTCCGATGTCTCTTCCAACTCTTATCAAAGAGTTTGATCACCTCCTTTCTCAATACCTTCTTCATTGTAGGATGACTCCTTTCTTGAGTTTTCTTCCCCATGTTTGTCATCCTTCTCATTAAGAATTTTGTTGGTATGGGAAGATGGATCTTTATCTTTTGAATCAGTCTCCTTGTTCCTTTAATACTTCAGTCACTAACTTGTTACACAAGAAGATTTCTTTTAGAGTTTTAGGAGACTCCTTCGATTCCACCTTCATGACACCATCTTTCTTGGCATCATTTTTTTTAGGAACCTTAACCGCCACACTTTGTTTTTCCTTTGAAACTTTAAAACTAAAACAATCGTCTTTGTTAGAAGACTATTTTAAAGAATCAAAGACATTGATGGTAACGGTCTCATCATTCATCCTTAGCTCAAGCTTCCCGTTTTCAACATCAATCAATGCACAGGATGTAGCTAAGACAGGTCTACCTATAACACCTCACAATTCTAAATTAAGTAATTAAAGTGTTAAGTGAGTAATTAAGTGAAGGATTAGTGAAAATCCCAAAGATTAGGCCAAAATACAAAGAAAGGGCAAAACGATAATTAGCCAACACGCAACCCTAGGAAGATAAAAATTGAGCAGAAGGTCTCAGATGATAAAAATAAGCCTGGAAATAGATTCAGAACAGAAAATTGAGTGGACAGGAAAGTTTCAGAAAAATCAGTGAATAGTGTTTTTCGCGGGTAAATATACCGCAGTCAGATTGCACCGTAAAACGTGCCAGTGAAATTTTGAGCTCTAGGTCTCAAATATGAATTTTAAATTGTCCATAGAAGTAGGAAATGTGATTTCTGATAATATTTGAGGAATTTAAGTCAATTTGTGGAAGCGTGCCAGCGGAGCGCGCTGTAGCTTAAAGCAGTGTTTTTCCCGAATAACCGGAAAGCTCCGGATTCATCTGAGTGAGTATAATTAAAGGGGTTTAGTTAATATTAAAAATTAGAATTTCTAAATAGGTTTTGAATTTGTGGACGTTTAGTGAAATCGGAGAGAAATTCGGATGAGTTTTAAATCGCGTGGGACCCGTTCCCACTTAAAGTCACTTAAAACACCTATGGTTACTATTCATCACCATCCTCCCTCACTTTCTCTCTCCTTGGTGCGCTTGAACAACCCCTTCCACACCATTTTTATGCAAATCTTCCTTTGGCCATAACTTAGCCATTTCTCCACCGAATTCAACGATTCTTGTCTTGAATCTTGATGGAAAACACCTTCTGAACCCATTGGTACCACTTTTGAGCCTTGAAATCGCGTATTTGGGGGAGATCTGCACCAAAATCAGATCCGAAATTTTGAGAATTTTTGGTGTTCATGAAGCTTTTTCATGCTCCAATGGTGGAGTATGCTTAGGAGGAGCCATATACCTTGCAATTGGGTAAGTTATTTCAACATTTCATTGGTTGAATTTTGAATTTGGATTATGGACCCTAAAGAGGATTTTGTTATATGTTGTGTTAGAGAGCTCAAATGGAAAATGCCTATTAGATGATAATGTCTTAGAATGATGTATTAATGCTAGAAATGCAATGAAAATTTTAAGCGAAAAAAAGTGAATTTTAACTTAGAAAAATTTAGTGCATGAAATGGATTTTTGAGTTTTGTGTTATTGTGTGGTATAGTGAATTGTAGTGTGATTATATGATGATATGAAGTGATTATGTGAGTTGTGGACCATAGGAATTGAGTGGAAATCCTTGGTTTGGCTAAACAAATAATTCGACCCTTTATGTATAAGTGAGTAAACAATGTTTTGGAAAATTTTAGTGATGTGTTGTGTGATGAAAAAGTCATTAGATGGGTTGTGTGGTGATTGGCATGTGGAAGGATCAATGTAAAAATAATAAGTGTTGAAATTGGCAAAATGTGCCTAAAGTGTAATATTTCGCAAAACGTTGCGTAAAAGTCGTAAAACAGATAAGCGACGATTGAACTAGCCTTTGGGTAACCTAAGTAAGTGTAATAAAATGAGAAAAAAAATTTAGAAAAATAAATCCTAAAAATACACTGTTATGGTCGAACCCTCCTAGTGGTGAGGTGAGAATTTGACGTTTTCGCGTTTTGACGTATTTTGATTGAAACTGACGGCTATACATGGTTGTATAGGTTGCCGTACGTGGATTTAAACCCGGAACAGTGAAACAGTGGATTGCCCTTGGTCCTGGACCAAGTGGATTGAGGTAAGTGATGTGATTTACACATGTTATTTTGAAATTCATGAGTGGTTTAAAGTTGTAAGTGTGTGGAATTGTCCTCTATGTAGGCATTCCCTGTGTATCAAGCTATAAGTGGAGTTTCTGCGGAGCTCAGTGGACGGATAAAAAGAAATGTAACCTCTTGGTACTGGGGCTTGTTCCCCTTTTGTGTTCCACCTTGCTAGTTGATGGCAACGGTAGGAAGTGTGTATGAGTAGTGTAGAACAGCATGAGCATGCATGTGCATTATCACAGTGGGTACTTATGTACCAGATCTCTGGCGAGTAGATATTTTTAGCCTTTGGGCAAGTGTTTTCGGACTGCCACTGGATAGGTCTCCGAGAGGGAGTTCCAGTTGACCCAGGGTCGTGGTGTGTTATCCGGATAGGAGCACACTAGGTTGTCTCGGGTGTATATGGTTAGAAGGGGTACCTTGGTGGGTTGTTCTATGAACACGCCAGGGGTAGTACCCATAGGCGTATAGCCGAGGACATGGCGTGGTATTGGTAGCTACCATCCTGCATGTCGTAGTTGTTTATGATATTATCCCCCTTTCTCTAAATCCCTTGCTTTATCCCATTTTATAACAGTGATGGTGTTTTATATTATTGATATACATTGAAGTGAACCATTGGGCGAAGTTTTCTCCAGAACCTCTGGGTTACTAAGATATATTCGTATATCTCACCCCGTCTCGGGGCATTTATTTCAGGAGGTAGCAGTGGCACATAAGTGGCGGGCAAGAGGCCCATAGGAAGATCATGAAGTGTTGTCATTAACTATCCATGATCATGTCATTTTAGTTATGAATTCATTTGTTAAGTAAAGTTGTAATATGTGGATTATTGTAAATTGAAGTTAAAGTGTAAGTGTAATTGCAATTCAGTATTGTAAATATACCATGGATGTATGCTTATTATGATGGAAGGGCTTTAGGCCTATTTTAGAGTTATGATTATCTGTATGATGATTTATGCATGAAATTGAAGGTTGGTGATTGAAACTATAAAAGATTTGAAAGTAAACTGTTTATGTTTTAAGTGTAAATTGGATTGGGTTGTAAGTGCCCCAAGGCGTTGTTGGTCCTTGTGTGTGCCACCCATTGGACTTTGCTGGATTTCAGGTATAATTGTAGTGTTAAAAAGCTTATGCAAACTTGGGGATTTTAGGAAATACAAAGGAAACTTTGGCGAATTTTCTGTAGAATTGGCACTTTTTGGGTGAACTTCATGAGAGCATATCTCTCTCCATAGTGGTCTGATTGGGACGTGCCATACGCCATTTTGAAGCTTAAGATGTCCCCTACGTTGTATCAAAATCATAGAAACATTGGTGGTGTGCGTAGCCCATTGTGGCTGATGGAACAATCTGCCCTGTTTTGGCCAGTACCAGTGGGCAGAATCGGGTCTGTGTTGTGAAATTAATTCCCACTTCGTTACTTTGTCAAATTAAGCATACGATATATCAAATCGAAGTTAGAGGTGTCTAGTTTATGGTGTAAAGGTTTGAGAGACATTGGCTTGGTGGTTAGGTGCAGAATATTCTGTGAAGATTGGAGGTTTTGGGCTGTTTTGGAGTTGGTGGGCAATGTTGTTTGTCCAACTTCAAACGGCGATAACCGGAGCTAACGAGCTCGGAATCGAGTGTGTGATAGCTTGTTAGAAAGGTAATTGAATAAGGAAAAAGGATAACCTGGAGTCTAGGTTTGGATTTTTTTTTGTGTTCGCAGAAAAATAAATTAGTGAATCTGGTTAAGTTGGTAAAAACGTAAAAGTGAGGAATTGGCTAAGTGGGTTTATGGGAACCCCTTAGTGTCTTATATGTAGTAAAATAAAGTGTATAAATAGTTTAAGTTAGTCTTCCGCTAGTGTTTTAGTTACGATCACAGATTTTAATCGGAAAAAGTTTATTGTCATTTTTATAAATGAATCACTGTGATTGTAACTGCGCTTAATATCATAATTAATGTTAACAATACCGGTGTACAACGGGCTGTTACATTTTATGGTATCAGAGCAGTTTTGTTAGGGAACTGTGATAATATATATAGATGTGTCATGTGCTGCATAGTTATATGTAGATTCTTATCGATTACTGTATATGTAATTCCTTAGTGTGGGTCTGATCAACCCATTCCTTTGTGTTACATGTGTGGTCATCGTGTAAGGTTTCAGATCTGTAACAGAATAAGAAGCAAGGGAAAGGTGAGGAAGTTAGGAGGTTAGAGAGAGTGAGAGAGAGAGATTGTCCAATCTTTTCATATTTTCTCTTACTGCCCTCAAAGGCTATATATAACAATCAATACATTATTCTATTTTTTTAACTATTTTCTCACTTGAATTACAATATTTGCAGCATTAAGATGATGACTACTATTGGAGGTAGTCCATCAAATAACTGGGCTGTCTCCTAATTCGGATGGGCCTATTTTCCTTCAGCCCAACCAAATGGGCTGCAACACTCCATTCCCCATCGAATTGGACATCGTCCACGATGTTACTGGGCCCCGCGTGCATTTGGCCCGCACCATGGTCTGGCCCTGAATTGCGCGCGACACCAATTGGGCTGCCTTCCACGCCATTGCTGGGCTCCGCGTTGGTTTGGCCCACTCCCTGGCCACCTGAACTGCTCGCGGCCACAACTGGGCTGTCTCGTCCTTGGCCCAGCGCTTGAACCGACGCATCCTGTAGTGGAGGGAAACAGCTGGCAGGCTGATGTGATGTTGCAGGGATCAGGTTGTGCGTTGCTTGCTTCTCATTGGATGCTGGTGCGGCTGCATTAATGCTCGGTTGGTGGCCCGAGACGGTAATCAATGCCTCTGTGCCGTGTTTTACCCCAACTGCTCCACTTCCTTGCCATTCTTCATTTTCCATTCTTGTGAGCCTTTCTGTTCTCCCTCCTCTGTTCCTTTCTTTTCTCTCCGCGGTGTGGGTTGCTGGGTGCTTGTGAAGTAAAGGTTGTTCCTTTACTAAGTCACCGTCAGTCAAGAGGGATTCATCCTCCCAAGTTGATTCCTCCGGCGGTAACCCTCCCCACTGGATCAAGACCTGAGGGGTCACCCTGTTCTGTTTCCAAATCGACCGTCGTGCCACCACGGCGGTTGGGACATGCACCAGTGGTGAACGTTGAAGGTCTGTGGGTAGTTCATGAACCTGGTACTTTCCTGCCGGTACAAACGGATGTAGGAGAGACACATGAAAAATCGGGTGTACACGCGAACCTTCCGGGAGCTGTAGGCGGTAAGCCACCGGTCCAATACGCTCCAGAACCCGAAAAGGACCATAAAAATGGAGACTTAACTTGTATGACGACCTGTGGTGGACGGATAACTGCCTGTACGGCTGTAAGCGAAGTAGTACCTGGTCACCGACGGCAAAGGTAAGATCCTTTCTTTTCTTATCCGCTTGGATTTTCATGGAAGTCTGTGCTTTTTTTAAATTTTCTTTCAATGATGCGAGGATCTTGGAGCGCTGATGGAGATCCGAATCGATGGCTTCAATGACTGTGCTTCCCAACGTGTACTCCAAGAGACAAGGAGGATCTCTTCCGTAAGTGGCTCGAAAAGGTGTGGTACCAGCAGATCTGTTGTAAGCGGTGTTATAGTGGAACTCTGCCCAGCTCAAAAATCGGTGCCATGCCTTCGGATGTTCGTGGACAAAACAACGAAGGTACTGTTCTAAACTCCTATTCATGCGTTCCGTTTGTCCGTCCGACTGGGGATGATAGGCCGAGCTGAAATGCAAGGTTGTCCCATGGAGTCGAAAAAGAGTTTTCCAAAACTCGCTTGTGAAAATGGGATCCCTATCCGAAACAATGGATTTAGGGGGTCCATGAAGTTTTCCCACTGTATCCCAGAACACCTGGGCTATTTTGGAAGCTGAATAGTGTGCTGGTAAGGCTGCAAAGTGAGCTCCTTTAGTAAGTCTGTCAACCACCACCAAAATGTCCGTAAACCCGCCGGAGTTGGGCAAATGAGTAATAAAGTCCATAGTTAATTCTGACTAAATGGAGTCTGGAATTGGTAACGGTTGCAGTAGTCCATAGGGAAAATGATTCGGAGCTTTGGTTTTCTGACATATATCGCACTGTTGAATGAACTGCTGAACATCTCTCTTTATGGTTTTCCAGGTAAATTTGGCTCCCAATCGCAAGAGTGTGCGACGAATGCCGGCATGTCCACCTACTTTGGATGAGTGGAAATCCTGAAGCAGCGATGGGATCAACGACGAGCCCAGAGGAATGTACAATCGATTACGATGGAACAACAGCCCGTGTTGAGTGTGCCATTGTGGCCATTTTGAAGACCCCATTTGTAAATCACGTACTATAGCAGTAGCTTAGGGATCTTTCTGTAATTCGGACTGTATAAGAGGACTGTACTGTGATGTAGGATAACTAAACACTTGAGCACCAGGGGACAAACACATAACACTCCCCTCAGGCTGGCGTGATAACGCGTCAGCCGCAGTATTGAGCTTTCCCGGTTTATGTTGGGTGGAATAATTAAAACCCAATAGCTTCGCAAGGAATTGCTGTTGGTCAGGGGTTTGAATTACTTGGGACATCAAGTGATGCAAACTCTTGTGGTCCGTCTTGATAATAAAAGACGTGCCCAGAAGATATTGCCGCCATTGGCTACCGCCTAGG